>JAHZMX010005003.1:0-14509 GCA_027743895.1 Seira musarum
GACAATTTATGGGACATGATGGACAACAGTATCAACAAGACATTATGACATGATGAAAAACAGCATTTAACCCTTTACTCAGCTACGTCCTTACTGCTGTTTTAACTGCACTAGTTACAGTTAGTTAATGTTGTATGAAACAATGTTCCATGGCATGCATCTACAATTTTAATTTTACTGGTGTAAGCACTAAAGCATTTTCCTAAAACGTTCGAAGGGATGGGAAAACAAATATTTATTATTTAACTGATATGAGTTACAAAGGTGAAAGCAGGTAGTGTTTGAAATCACGTAGAAGCAGAAATCGGTAATCTGATTCGAGATTATATACTAACCTAAGGTACATATTTGCATAATTTGATTGGATGCGTTTCGTAAAAGCATTTAATTTAAACAAACAACATTGAATATTGGCATATTTCTTGAAAGAAAGTTGAAATACATATGGAAGTTGTTCAAAAGTGAAAAATAAATGCATATATAAAATTAAATAGATCAATTCAACCTTGCCTTGTTTAAAAAATGAATGTATTTTTAATTTTCAACCATATCCATATTATTTTTCATTAATTCTTCACTTTAAAAGTTAGAGTATGACTTTAATCTTATCTAATTCAACAAAGTTGTCACCATGCTTAAAAACGATAACGTTATTGCCTCTGAGCAAAGGCACAGTGACATTAACATACACATTCTCATTAAAATTTCCCCATCCATCAAGTGTTGGTGGAAAAATATCTGTTTGCCTGTAAACACTGTTGACAATGAGTTCCATCGTTGAATCTGTTCCAACAGCATTTGAATAATACACGCTTATGGTATACTCCTTTTGTTCTTCCACCCAAACTCCTGTGAACTCTACTGCTGAATTGGAACCATCAATTTGTCCAACGTAAGATCCACCTGAAGCAGTCTCGGACGCATGCATGTTAGCCCCAGTAATAACGCCATCCTCTGCTTCATAAACACCTTCCTCAGAAACTTGGGGCCATGGAGCCCAAATTTCAACTTCGGTAATTCCAACGTAAGCTTGCTCCTCTTCATTTCGTGTGAAGAGCAAACGAACTTTTTGGGTTTTAACGGGATCAAAGCGAATTGTTAATACGTCATTTGGAACACAAACGGAGGGGGTTGGGACCTGATTCCTGACGTCTTCCCAGTCTCCGGTTGATGTCGGGATTTGCACGGTGATGTTTTTTGGGCAATCTGTGAATTTATAAAAGGAGTTATTACAAAGCCTTAAAAAGTAGGCCGTTCCTTGGTGGCGTGGTGGAACTTACCGACATGACCTTCATTTGTAACGACGTCAGAATAAATGTAAATTTTGACTTCATCAATCGTTTTTGATCGACCAGGACCAAAATCAATTGTGAACCAGTCTTGTTTATTCGGACTGTCCCAGTTTGTCCAACGGTTGGATGGAACAAAGTCATAAAAGACGCGACCATCAACTGCTTGCAAGACACTTGTATAAACTCCCGTGAAGCTGGCAGAAGGGCTTGGATATCCGACTCCATTAACGTTAGCAGCATAATTTTCCACCTTTCTTCTGCGATAAGATTCATCAATTTTGATTGTTTCAACGTTGACCTTAATTTGTTCCAATCTTGGAGATGACTTTGTTTCAACCCCATTGACATAAACGTGCATTCCCGGAGTGACATTGTATTTTTCTCCAGTGGCATCGTAGAGGAATGTGATGTTATTTCCATGGTAGAATAAATTTTCCACGATGAAGTAAGGCCATGATGAGGGAACAAGTGGGTTGAAAACGATAGAGTCATCGTCCTGTGGCTCAATTCCAAGCATATCTCCGATCACATTATCGATGTAAGTTGAGTGGGCATAATGTTCCGAGTGATTGCTGTCAATCAAATAAATCAATTCATCAATTATTATTACGGTGGTCACGATTGCGATTGCAAAATTATGATAATGCAATGGGTAAATAAACCACTTACGCTGCATCACAAACCCATAATTTTCTATACGGGGAGTGGCATTCTCCCACGTATGGTTTATCGTTGTTATTGTTGTATTGCACCAAAGCATACTTCTTGAAAAATTTCCATGAATGTGTCCACATGTGCTACACTTGTTGTTCCATAATTTTTAATTTGTGCTGATAATGAATTCAGTATGAAGCCGGTTGAGTATGGCCAGGAATTCCCGTTCCTATAGAAATAATTGTGAGAAATGTATTTAAAAATGATTTGCTCCAACAAAAAATTTTGATCAAAGGTTGATAGGTCATACCACCAACAGCACTGCGAGGTTTGGTTCCCATCAAACCATTTTGACCTTTGCTCACAAGTGGTGGGACCATACACAGAATCAAATCCACTTGAGTCTAAGAGATGAAGCCAAGCTTCGCTATATTTTGGATCTTGAGTGGGCACGCCAAATCGCCAAGGGAAGAACCCAACATTTTCTCTAGAATCTAAAAGCTCGTTGTTCGGATTGTTTTCACTGCAATTTTGTAAAAATGCGTGTCGTTAAATTTCTGGTAGCATCATAATTTTATTAATTTACCAATGAAATTACGCGTACCTGAACATGTGGTAGAAGAAAGTCCTCTCATCATCCCATAAATATCTCAAAATGGCAGCTCGAATGGCTTCAGCTCTTCCTTCGAATTCTTCAGCCGTTGAAGTGTCATTGTTCAGTTTAGCAATTTTTGAAATTGCGATGGCGTTTGCATACATCTCTGAATTGAAGCTAGGTCTGTACCCCAATCCTCCTGTGAATGGGTCGTCTGTCTGAAGTGAAGATGCGGAGAATTCCATTGCATCGTTGTGAGGACTGATGAAGAATAAGTTTAGACTTGGCGAAAACTTGTGACTCCAGTCATTAAAATTTGCGACAAAACCTTGCTGTTGGGATTGAATGAAATCTTTGTTTCCCGTTACCAAGAATGTTTTCCATGCAGCGTCTGCAATCCACTCCGAGTACTGCTGGTTTCCACCGCCACCCTCTCTTGTCCAGAAATTTATGTAGTCTTCAGCGTATTGAGGATCACGCAGCCATCTTGATTCGTAAATGTGATGACCTGCTGCGTCATTCAATGTACCGAATTTTCTGGAGTAACTTACGTCATGGACGAATTCAGTGACTATGTAACCAGCTCCGGGATGTGTGTATCGGAGATGTCTTTTGTGGGTTGACCAACGGTAGTAATAGACATCTTCAATATTTTGGTCAGGAATCTCAACGAATGGAATGTTGTCCTTCAACCACTGTGGTTCAGCATACAGGTTCACTTTGCTGTCTTTATCGACAAAGTTTGTGGTTTGGGAGAAAACTAGCCCCACAAGGGAGGCCAACAGAAGAGGTAATTTGAACTTCATTGCTTTGTTTGATTACCTATACAATGATACGTGGAAGTGTTCGTGGTCAACGTTGGCGGACCAGAATAAATGGCTCCGTCAAATACCTTGCGACCAACTGATGCACGACTGCCTTGGGTTGCTCAAATTTATATTCACTCGTATCATTTCAATGTTCATATTCCAAACCAAGAGATTGATTTTGTGCAATAGTTAATTCCTTCGTGTTCTTATCACGAAACTGTTTTAAGTGTTTTTAATCATTTTGTTAAATGTAACTTTTAATGACTTTATGATTCATTCATTTCTCTGAATATGCATAGTATATTCTATATCAGTATTGCTTTGGAGCAATATTACAAAAATTTGTGAGTATAGTTTGATGGACGCACATGGTAATCAAATCAAAACAGTAAGTATCTTGACAACTTGACAATTTTGATGCAAAATCCAGCAAAACTATTGAGCGGGAATGTGTTAAATAACAGATGAAATGTAAAAGGAAAAACCTTTATCTCAATACAAGTTACAATTCACTCACCTGCGGACGTAATACATAAGTACGAAAAGTAAAGCTTTTATAACAGCTAAACCGATTAAAACAATTCGTAATGATTTGTTAAATGATGAAAGTCTTTTGAATTCCATATGGCTTGTGATTAAAATCAGTTCTTTGCGTGGAATTTTCATATGAATGTCATAATGGCTTCCATGAATGGACTTAATTCAACCAAAATACACCAGCTACCGATGTTCCGTAAAAAAATTTACCTGCATCCTGTGGTTCACGACGAAAAATTTTGCAGTTTTTTAATTAAAAATTTGGAATTGTTTTTAAGGTCATATATTCACTTCAAAAAATTTCAACCTGTCCGTAATAATTTGCCAATTTTGCAAAGAACATTTTTGGCTTTGCCCTGAGTTCAAATAGAAAGATTGTTCGTAGTTGAAGGCAAATCCGGTGAATCGGTAACGTGGCTTATTAACATGATTACATCCAACGTTAGTTAGAAAGTAGTGTTAAACGTTCTTTTTGAGACTAACATAATTGTACGGAATTAAATTGCGTTGTCTTTGTTACATTATCGCAGCAAACATTGACGTACACGAAGTCACCTTGACATGACAGTTCCAATAAAGATTTTGGACATTTGTTTGTACGTCGTTCGGTATGGAGTTTATGTAACTAGAGCGTGTGCACAACGTGTTCAGGAATCGCCCGATCATTTGTTTATTTACGTTTGAGATGTCAATCAACTTCACTTGCAAATTCAGTGAAAAAGACTGGCTGTGGACAGATCAACAAATCTCAAGTGTCCGAGTAACTCACCAACCTCCCCTTGATTGACAAAGCAAGTACAAATTAACGAAAATAATTGGTTGTGCTTTATCCTGTAATAATCAATGTACTTTCAATTTTCAATTAGCGAAATAGAGGTAGCATTAAAACTCAAATGGGTTAATTTGGATTTAACTTATTAAATTGCTGGCAGTAGATGGAAATAAATAAAAAGTAAATAGAGGTGGTTAGGAGTTAAGTGTTAGTCCAATCCAAAAATTGCTTTAAAATTGCTAAAGTTATTTCAATTTTTAAACTGGTTACAACATGGTTTGTACATGGATGAGAGATTCATGATCATATTTCTTACATAAAGTAAAACAGTATTTGGCGAATGCTAACTTAAGTACTGGCCAAGAATATCTACTAACGGAACCTTTTGTGGATGTTAAGGATAGTTTTGGGCAATCTGGACAACTTACTTGGATTCCTAAATTTTCTTATTCCCGACGCTTCTAGATTTTGCTTCATCTGAATTAGCATTTCAATTGCAAAAGTCATTGCAAATATTCCACACAGAATTGAATAACAAACAAAAGGAAACAAGAACTTGTTTATGTTAATTCGATCATTTTGCAGTTTCGGCTTCAACGAATGTTTTTCAGTGTATTGTAGAGTTTTCTCTATGATATTATACGATCTATCTGCCCACTCCCTAATTTTCTCCCGAAGTCCAGTTTCAAGAGTTCTTTGAATAGTTTCAAACAACCAATCTCGATTTACGGTATAGGCAACGAAATAAGTTGAAAATGACTTTAAGGGTTCGTCAACGTACAAGCAAACTGGATGACTTTCCGTTGCACTTTCTATAACTGCTCGATAAATTAATGATGGCCAAATAAGCGAATCTTTCTTCTCTGTTCCATATATATGCCGCTTTAATAGATACGAAGCAAAAGTTTGTATGCTCCAGCCTTCCCACACTAAACCAAATATTTGTGACTCATTCATTTGGATGTTTTTTGCCCTTAGGTCAGCCAAATAAAATTCCTTTGCGTGATTTACGTCCCATGTTAAAATTTTGTAACCATCTTGAAGTATAGATTCAATTCTGTGATAAGCAGCGGGAGGCGTTTCTACCGAAATTAAGCTGGTTATGGAATTGCAATACAGACTTGCAACCATTATTGACATTAGAGCAAAAAGGGTAATGAGAATTTGACGAATTGGAGCAAATTTAGAAGCACAGTATCTTCCGAAAAGAAGAAGACAAAAGAAAATATATTCGAGACAAATATGTTTCAGATTACTTTGATTGAACAATAGTGCAATCGGAATGATCGACAAAAAGTACATAGTCCACACAGTTGTGGTAAAAGGATATATCCAAATTCCAATTATACCTCTCGTGTACAAAGGATTTTCAAGTCTGCAATAAAACCCCAAAACATTTGTTAATTCAACGTGTTGAAAACCAGTCAACAAAAAATTTTCCGAGCCTTCAGCCACTTTGAACACATTTCCTACAATTACTTGATTATCCATGGTCAAATTTGAAATCTGTGATTCCTCTTCTATTGCCTTCGAAAGGATTTGAATGGACATGTTGTGTGCAAATGCCATGTAAATAAGTTGCATTAAATAGTAGTCGCACAAGTACATATCCAACGATTTTAGAATGAGCTTGGAGCATGCGTACCTATCATGTTGATAGTTTGTATAGTACCACCAAAATCGTGGGTGCACAGCTCCACGAATTTGTAACGCTCCAGAGCTTCGGAAAATTGATCTGTGACGTTTCACTGGGTTACTTAGAAAGAAGTCAAAAGTGCTTATTGAAATATTGTGGTTGTTATGATCAGAATCTTGACAGTATCCAGCGCAAACCAGGGAAATCCTAACATCTTGTAAGGAGGTGATTACAAGCTTCATAGCTTGGAAGTATTCCTCCCGTAGATGTCTTAACCGAACCGTGTTTAAAAAGTTGTTTTGATTAAATCCAAATAATATTAGAACTGTCGTGGTCCTTAGCAGATATTTCTCGAAATTGTAAAATAAGGGATTTAAAAAGAGATCAGTGTGATACGTGCCTATGATAATTGTATACGGCTGCGTGTGTTTGTAGTCTTTGAATCGATCAAAGATTACGCTTTCGTTAAACGAAAAACTTGCCAATAATTTCAAATTGTGAAATGGTAGGTCGTCGTTTAAAAGCGCTTTAAGAAATAAATGTTTTGAGTGCATCCAGAGCACATATTTTTCCGTATTTTGTCCCACAAATCGTAAAAGGTTTTGTAATACAATATTGATTACTCTCTTGGAAGTCGTCGTCTGATTAGTGAAGACAAAGGAAAACAAAAAGTTCAACAAGAAAATACTAATTATTTTATTACGACAGGTTTGTCTTACTCTTTTACTCATTGTGAACTGAAGGAAATTTTGTTTCTCATTCCTATATGACAACCTTTGTAATGAAAACAGCCGATAACAAAGTACTTCAATTCAATGTTTTTGGTTTTACGCAACGTGCGTTAAGTAAGCAATTATAATAACGATTATGTATCGAGCCTCGCCCTTAAGAGTGCTCAAATCGCACTTTGTTCCTTGTCATATATGGCTTTTTTTTCATTTCGTACTATAAAGTGTAGAGTTCTTGAGATGCACATCTTCTCTTTTGTAGCGCGAGTAATACTTATTGTTGGTACAATAGTTCGCTGTTGCTGACATTAGCGGAGTATTGAATTCAACTAGGCTTTGTCCCTATGCAGATGATAATTTTCGAACAAGGTCACCAATTGACCTCGGAACAATGCTTCCAGTAGTGCTGCACATAGCATCACAACAGTATAAGTGTATTTAGAGTGCAACGGAGAGGGAAAAAAGGGTTTCGAAGGGTATTAAAAAATCAAAAAGTAAAACAGGTGGTTTCTGCCTTGGTATACCACTCTGGAAATGATCCGTTGAAACCATCGCTAGAAGTTCTCTCATCAAATAAGAGTTTTTTTTGGTCGCGTTTTATCTAAAACAATGTAATAGTTATGAGTGAAATCAAAGTACATAATTGCTTGGTTAAAATTTCTGCAAAAACGTTATGCTATAAAATATACGTGACATGAACATCTTTAAAAAAAATCGAGGTCTGAGTCTGATTCGTGGCGACATGGGAAATGGGTTATCGGCGATAGGCGGTTCTTCCCCTTTTCATGTATACATGTTGTCATTCTCTCATACTTTAATGAAGAATTTGTGGTTCAACTGCAGCAGTATTCTGAAAACAATCTTATCTTGATGTTAACCTTTTTTTAGCCACGTGTCTACAGCTGTATTACTAACAGCTTTATTTTGATTGATGAATTAGAGATAACTAACTTGCTCCGACCAACTGATTAGTCATAAACCTCATATTATCATGACGCCAATAAAGTATGAAAAATCTCGTTGATCCCTTTCACATCCAGCACATTTATTATCTTTTTTATTTTTTATCGCAGATAAAATCTGATTTCAAATGAAATTATTTCAACGGGTATTTTTATTTCTACATTTTACACTAAAATGTAAAATTGCTAGCCATGTTTAATGGGAATTGAAAAAATACCTTTTGTAAAATTAAGAGTTGACATTTTATGTATTTTTCAATTTATTCTTCAGAAATAAACGAAATACATATCCAAAATTATAATATTAAGATTTGATTGAAGTCTTTATGTACGAAAGAATTAAAGCTTCTTCACAAAAGGAGGTTCACCCAGGTTAGGCTGGTCGCTGAAGACAATCTCGGTATGGGCAGTGACCATTTCAAAGACATTTATCTAAACCAAACCAGTCGATTTTGTTAAAGTGAATACATAAACAAATGCATTTTTAATGAATAATTTTTATACCGTATTCGTTCCGCGTTTCAGAACTGGAGCAGGAACGTAAAGATTTTGCTGTGGGCCAATTTCCCAGTATCTTCCCAAGTTGAATCCATTAATAAATACGATACCTTTCTTCCACTTACTCATGTCTAGAAATGTATCTGCAAGGCTCTTCATTAATCTCCAGTGTGGTTTGAAGCAAAACTGGACCACTCAATGGTGCCGATGAATTTTGGAGCTGACTAAAATTTCTCAATGACTGAACCCAAGCACCGGTAAATTCAGCAGCGATAATTTCAATGTTTGAAATTTCTTGACCATTAACTTCAATTTTGGATTGATGGATGGGAGCAATTCCCTTTTGCTGAATGAAATCACCAGCCCAGCCAAAGTTTACTCTTGTCAATGGTTCAACGAGAAGGTCGACCGTATGATTTCCAGCTTGAAGAACATTAACGGGGAATTCGCGAATGCTATTGACCCAGTAATCCGATGCATTTTGTGAGGCGTGTTGCCCATCCACTATCAAGAAAGCAACATCTCTGGGCCAGGAACCTTTGAAAACTGTATCATCATTTGGGGAAATGAACATGGTCTTTCTGTAAATAACATAACCGAAACTTTGGCCGCTGTCATCGTTCATTGGGAGATTTTCCATGGATACGGGTTTATCCAAAGTAAATTTTGAGGAGGATGGAACCTGAGCAATCAAATCATTGTATGTAAGGTACTCTTCTAATCTCAACGTTGGATAGGCTTTCTTCACAGATTCGGCAGGGCGTGCAGGTCGGCGAAGTTTAGGATTGGCGTATTGCTCAATCAGGGTTTCAGCAATCTCATATTTCTCTGTGTAATCACCAGCTTCACTCAGGGGAGCGTGATAGTCATAACTTGTAATATCTGCTGCAATATATGGGGGACCTCCCACCGTGTTCCCTCCAGCCATGAATGCGAAGTTAGTTCCGCCGTGGAACATGTAAAAATTCACAGAACCATTCCATTTTCCAAGAATGGTATCCAAGGTCCTTCTGAAATCTACGGATATCATACCGTTAAGTACCTGACGTCTTCTACCAAAGTCTCAAAAATATTGTACTTACCTTCGGGTTCACTACCAGCTTGTTTCTCATCGCCCCAGTGATTGAACCAACCTGGTGGGCAATTAATAAATGATGATTATGACATGATTTCAGGGAGTAAATCATTTTATAATTCGTAGACAATAGCTTACCTGACCAGAACTCCATGGCCATTGTAGGCATGTCAGGTTGTACCTCTCTTAATCTCTCAAACAGGCCATCAGGATTTGACATGAAATTTGCTGTTTGTAGAACTCCAGGTAAACTTCCTTCCATTCCGCTACCACCAAATCCGTTATCGGAGGTGAAGTGGAGTGACTCATTAAATCCATTCTGGTTGAATGTGTCAGCAACAAGTTGCAGATATTCCTTGGACCTGGGACTAAATGAGCCATATTCGTTCTCAATTTGAATAGCAATGATGGGACCTCCTCGTGTGAACTGGAGATCCTTCAGGCGTGGGAGTAAGTTGTCCAAGTAAATCTTAGCTCTGGCCAGGTATGGACCATTATTTTCTCTGACTTTCATTTCTGGATCCCTTTGAAGCCAGCTTGGAAGGCCACCAAAGTCCCATTCTGTACAGATGTAAGGACCAGGTCGAATAAGAACTAGTAGATCCTCTTCCTGGGCAATTTTGACGAATTGTGGAAGATCTAGGAATGCACTTAGGTCGTGTCCCCCATCACCAAAATCGAATTGTCCCTTACGAGGCTCATGAAGGTTCCATGCCACGTATGTCTCCACAGCATTTGCCCCAAGAGCTCTGAGCTTCTTCAGTCTGTCACGCCACAAAGCCGGATGAACTCTGAAATAGTGAATGGCTCCCGATACGATTTTGATCTCCTTACCATTTAACGTGAACTGGCGGTTCCCTGCCACAAGACCGGAAGTAATCGTTCCGTTTGCAAAGTACTCATAAACGGATGGCAAATTTTGACTGGCTACTGCTCCAAACTGTAAAAATAATTGCAAATTGATAAAAAATTATTAGGACCGGAAGACTTCTACAGAAATATGTGTTTAGGAAAAAATGAATTATGAATGTGTATGGTTACCAGAACAGCAGCAATGAAAAAACTAAAAGATCTGGCCATAGCAAACAAGGACTATGACTGTGCGGACTAGAACCAGTAATTAAGAGTAACATTTGGAACCTGTACCGCAACCTCTTTTAAACCTCTCTGCGGTTTGCATTCTGACAACCTTTTCGTATTAATCACCTTGTGTAAATTTCCAATTCTTGCATTGACTAGTCTTAATCAACCTTCCGTCAACTGTCAACCCATTTAAGCATACTACATTTTATCGGACAGGTAAGGATTATCGGTTGAAACCTAAGATAATTAATCCCAGTAGCTTGCATAATATGATAACCTACAAACTCAGGCAAAGACTATAGAACTATTCCAACCTGAATGCTCTACAACTAAATTACGTGAACGATTTTGCGAACGCATGGAATCAAGTAAAAAATCGTTAAGCCCCACGCTGATTGTGGTTTATGGAATTTTTTAACGTGATCACACAAATGATCGATTTGTTTGGAATTTGAAACACGTGAAATACATGTTACCTTTTGAAATGAAATATGTTGCGTAACTATTATGATAAGTACTATGGAATAACACACCTTACGGTAAAGTATGTCAATGTCGCGGAAATTTTATTGCAACCCACTTAGCAAAAGTACAAAAACACTTGTCTCTTGATGGAACTACACCTTTGGTTCAATTGTTCAATTCCACCTCTGGACAAGCTCATGATATCATTTGCACTTAAAAGTTACACTACTTTCGATTTAGTCTGCATAATTCCTCATGAATGTTTTTGACAGGATTTCAAGAGAGAAACGTGGACATTATTTTAGTTTTTAATCGCATAATTACTTAACCTTATGTAAGTCAAGCATATTTTGTTTCATAAATCAGACATGACTACATGAGTAAATAGATTGTTTTTGTTTACATTTTAAATTCACGCGACAAATCCGTGGAGCAACCTCGTGATGAATTTTTTAACACTTAAAACCTAAATTGTCTGATTTTGATTCGACAGGTTCTCGTTGGAATCCTATATATTCTTGTGAATTAAATTACAGAGTTTCCCTTACTTCACAAATTATCACTTGGAATTCAATAAATTTATATTTCCACATGTGCCGCTGTAACTCATCAAGAGAATGACATGATCAATCCACCAAAACTTATCAAGTCTGTCAGAACATGAAATTCTGGTTCAACCATTTAAGTTGGAGGACGTTCAGCCAAGTTGATGCCGTAATCCGATTTGAGTGAAAAGCTATAAAAGAGAGCCGGCTATGAAGTGGATATCATTCCACCAGAATCACGATTGATTTCTAAAATCAGGCTTAAATTAAATTTTTTTAAAGTTAACAAATCCCATTGAATGACAATGGAACTTTGTTTCAAACCATTTCGGGGATTACAGTTGCAACTCCTAATTCTCATAGGCTTAGTCGGAGCGATAGACTTTGCTAATGGAAGGGGTATCCTTTTCCCCCAGGAATCCGAAACCCGAGAGAGGAAATCTCTTGATGGGTTATGGAACTTCAGGATTGGGGACAGGTTAGACCCTGAATTGGGTTTCAGGGAGGAGTGGTTCAAAAGGCCACTATCAGAGGTTTGTGTACTATTAGGACTTACAAGCGCATCTGCAAAAAAATAAATTTCATGGAACTTTATGATGTCTTTGTCGGTAGACGGGTGAGACTATATTGATGCCAGTCCCGTCGAGTTATAATGACGTCACTCAGAGCAAAGCTATTCGGGATTATGTGGGATGGGCTTGGTATGACACAGAATTTAGGTTACCAAAAGGTTGGGATACGAACCGAAGAATCAATATTCGTTTTGGTGGAGTTAATTATAACGCTGTTGTTGTAAGCCTCAAATTTAAATTCATGCACCAATTCTCAAAAATATTTGCCTTAATCACTGTATCCATTTTCAGTGGATAAATGGTGTCCAAGTCGTTGAGCATACTGGAGGACATCTTCCATTTGCTGCGGAAATTGATAAACAAGGGACAAGCCTTTCTTTTGATGGACTTAATAGGGTTACCGTTGCCATAAACAATACTTTAACCCCAGATACAATACCTCCGGGATCGGTGTCTTGGCAAACTTCGAGTAGATATCCACCAGGCTACTTCACGCTCGATTATGCTTTCGACTTTTTTAATTACGCAGGAATTCATAGGTACGTAAGGCAGGGTATTTTGAGCAAAATTGACAGACATACCTTTACTCAATTCACATTTCTCTGTCATTTGCAACAGATCTGTTTACCTGTACACCACGCCAACCAACTACATTGACGACATCACAGTATCGACTAGTGTCCAAGGGGACAGCACAGGTACAGATGGAGCTTGCATTCTTTTACGTTATAACCTAACCTGATTTTTCCACTTTGCTGTTTGAAAACAAATATTTGTTTTTAGGTGTTGTCCAATACTCAATTGAGACAGAGACAATCGAAGATGGCACACTTGTACACGTCGACCTAGTAGATAGGAAAACACAAACAGTGGTAGCCTCTGGAGAAGGCTCAAGTGGGACTCTTACTGTTCAAAATGCCAACTTGTGGTGGCCCTTCAGTATGGTTAAGAATGACTCTGACGCTGGCTTCCTCTACAGTTTTGAAGTTAGCAAAAAAATTTGACTCTGTCAATGATAGCCCAACATTGTCAATGTCTAAAAATTTAATTTAATAGGTTTCATTGCGACGTGAAGACAGAACATTGGAAGATCTGTATCGTCTCAAAGTGGGTATCCGCAATGTCGCATGGTCCAATAGCTCTTTCACCATAAATGGGAAACCATTTTACTTTCGAGGATTCGGGAGACATGAAGACTTTGACGTGAGAATATGAATACGTCATTTCTAAAAACATGGCATTTTAGTTGGATTGAATTTGTTTCTAGGTTCGAGGAAGAGGTATCGATAATGTCATGATTGTGAAGGACCACAACCTGATCAAGTGGACTGGGGCAAACAGCTACAGAACTTCGCACTACCCCTATGCAGAAGAAATCATGGATTTGACAGATGAGCTCGGCATTGTTATTATTGATGAGATAAGCGCTGTGTCAATTGAGTAAGTAGATCATGATTTCATTTTTTGCTATTTTGTGCCAATTGTACAGATCGTAAAAAAATTTTTTTCTTTTTCTTAAGTGGCTTTGGTTCAGCCATGCTTGAAGTCCACAAGCAACAAATGCGAGAACTAGTTCAACGAGATAAGAACCGTGCCAGTGTTGTAATGTGGTCTGTTGCAAATGAACCCCGATCCTATAGACCAGCAGCGGGGCCATATTTCAGAGAAATGTTTGAATTAACCAAGAGTCTCGACACAACTCGCCCAGTCACTATTGTCATGTCACCTGACAATCAATATGATACTGAATATGGGGTTGATCTCGCAGATATTATTTGCATCAATCGATACTTCAGTTGGTACTCAGACACGGGGCATACTGAAGTCATTACAAAGCAATTAGTCGATGATATTCAAAACTGGGCGGATAAATATCAACGACCCCTAATGATTACAGAGTATGGTGCTGACACGATTCCGGGGCTACATATGTCCCCTGAATATGTATTTACTGAGGAATACCAATTGGATTATTTGAGAGAAAATTTCAAAGCATTTGATAATCTCCGTACAAATTCCTCATTGATCATATGTTGGCGCAGGAATTTGATGCTTATCCATTTCCGGACGATTTACCAGATCCAGTTCCTATTTACATCCCTGGAGGCAAAATGAGACGAGACGAAATGTAACTTAATTTTCTTAGTTATGAATAGTGATTGATTGCAAAATTTGTGTACTAATGAAATTATCTTTTAAATAAAATAACAGTAACAACAATAATCTATAATTCGTCTATTTGATTTTACTTTGAATCTTGACAGTCAAGAAACGATTTTATTGTTT
>JAHZMX010005004.1:0-36520 GCA_027743895.1 Seira musarum
TGAATTGTTTCTTTGACATTTTCTTCTGTGAATGTGAAGCCTTCCTACTGTCACACATATCGTACCTGTTGAGTAATGATCACGCGATAAAAAAAACCGGATAAGTGAATTCATCAACAAATATTTCTCAATTATCTCTCATCATCCAAGAACTTAGAAGTAAGAGTACATACTTCGGTGACGCTTATTCTGATTCTTCTGAACTCGTCAATCAGATTTTTTTTTGGATAATAAGAGGAACCTTTTTAAAAATAGTTGTGGGCTTGATGATATGATGATGATCACACGGCCTTCTTCTTCATCATCGCATCTTCGCGTCATCATCTTTCTCTGAAAACATCTCTTGCATATTTTATATTATTTTTTACTACCCTGTCCTTCTTGTTCCTTCCGTTTTAAAATGCGTTCACCCGTCAAAAATATTTTTTGGAGATAAATGTTGGTTTTTTCATGAAATGAAATCTTTATTGGATGAGTAAAGAATACAAAGTGGATGATCATTATATGTTTGGAAGACGATGATGGAACATTACAAGCGTATCCAAATCCATAACGGGTTGGAACCATGTGATCCGTGTCATCGTCATCATTCTTCTCTCCACCCACGCAAATACACAATATATTTTCTACGAAAAATGCAGTCGCACATTTAACGAAAATATTTACATTGAGCCTTTATAAAAGTGGCTATGCTGCTATTCGAATGCTAGTATTCATGGCAAATAACGTAAAAGAAAAGAAACGGAAGACATAAACAATACTATATTCGTAATTATCATTATCAATCCTGTGTGCGGTAAAGTGAAAATTCGAAAAAGGTTCTTACGGCTAGTTTTTTAAATTGATTATTGCGATTTAGATAGTTACTAATATAGTTATCGAAAGTAATTCATCGCTTCACTTATTTAATGACAGGATTTTTGCATTTGCGCTGGTTCAACATGACCTTTTACTTTTACTGGGCAAATTATGCACTTACTGGGCTCATTAGCAGGGAAAAGTCGCATAAAATATAAAGATGAGACTCCAGAGCAGTTATTGATTTAAAAAAAATCTGAAGTGGATTGATTTTATGAGCATAAAATTGCGAGTTTACGATTCAACAATGACGTTTCAACACAATCATTAGGTATGTATGAAAGTGCACAATTTAGTGTCGTCTGTATTTTTGGTAAATGGAAAATCCATCTGCTTCGTTGATGACACAATTACATTTCCAACAATTTTTTAGGATCTCCTAATTTATGTCTATGCATTACTTTCAATGTATTTACTCATTTCGATGCGTTTCACGATTTCAACAAGATCAGAATTTATCTTAAAAGATATATTACATCAATTAGGCTACGATAACTTCCAACATACTTAGAGCAGATAAATAAGATTATTTTTATGTTCGTTCCATTTTTTGGGTTACTGACTGACTACACAATATTCTACTTTTGTATTATTTACATTAAGGCAATTGAAAAACACGTTGAGTGACTGAATGACATGAAATGATCATGTGATTGACGGGCTACACACATCTTTTGCTATTCGTGAGTTTCAAATGAAATAAAGAATGCACTCAAACATAGCCATGCTTTTTCTAAATAAATAAATTTTTTAATGAAATACCTACAAATTTATCTAAATTTCAATTATTCAAGATTTTGTCAGAAAATTGGATTGAAATGTTTATTCTGCATAGTAAATAGAAAATAAATCTGTCGAGAATCTCAGTCACCATCAGCATCTATCTCAAAACATCAGTTGCTTAATTCGATGACATCCAATGACAAGTGATTGATGAGATTAGAAACGAAATGCATAAGAAAATGGTACAATTAATTCATGGAGATTAATGAGCTATTAAGAACGAAGAAAGATTGAACTTTTGGTCAAGAAAAACGAATTTTTGATATGTACGTCGTTTTAAGGTAGATTTAGAGATAACTAGGAGAGAGGTATTACAAGACAAAATAGCAATTCGAACAAAAATGTCGCCAAACCAAAGTTCGCCCTTTTATTTTGAGGAAAGTACAATGCTTATTTTCTAAAATTATATCGTAACGGTGGTGGAAGTAAAGAAGGAAGAGGTGGAGTGGAATGCACTCGTGCATTCAGAAACGGAACTTGCATGCATATATTTCTCGGATCGTTTTGATTCTCATTGAAAACGTAAATAATGTCGATTTGATGTCATTGGCTGATATCAGTAATTCAGGGAGAACTTTTCTGATTATCTTTTGCATTGATAGCATGAAATAGGTGGTTGCTTATCTCGACAAACGGAATGAATATGATCGTTACAAAGAAGCATGCTTCGTTCGTAGACTTAAACCCCCATTCATATGCATAAGTACATGCGTACAAGATATTCTAATGTGCAAAAGGAGTGATCCTATACGAAGCAAGATGAGAATTGTGAGCAAAAAGGAAGAAGACATGCTAAAATATTTTTAGTGTATTTTTAGCTCACTCACTTCTACTTTGTAGGTTGGAACTTGTAGGCATAAAAAGCGGTATGGTGGTGGATGCAGAAGAATCTTATTTAACTTCAAAGATTCATTTTTTTGTATATTCGACAAGTGCCGAAGTCATGGATAAGACGAAAACTTTGTAGAAATTGTATAGCCAATACGAACGCATCTATATTATGGGTTATTGCAGCTCCTTCTGCTAAGCTAAAGCTAAATGACATGAAGATGAAAAAAAAAATAAGGGAAAAAATGTAAAGTTGAGACTAAATGAGATGCAATAGAAGGAAGAATAAAGAAATTTGCGAAGGGAAAAAATTTTCGAATAGACAATCTCACCGGATACTTTCTAGCTAGTGATATGTGTGACGATGATAAGCTGCAGCACAAAACCCGTGTCGCCTTCTTAAACAGGCTGTGGCTCTGTGTAAAATAACTCCACCAGAACCACTGAATCATCGATAGTAGCACTGGTTGCTGTGGTGCATACACCGAAATAGACTAAAAACTATGCTTGCTTTAACAATATAATTTCGAAAATATGTATATCCAACACTGGATGGCTTAAGTTACTTTTTCGCCTTCTTCTTGCTTCTTCAAAAATGCATTATACTTTTTTAAAAGTTGAATTTAAAAAAAATCCCATTCTTTCTTTCGACTATTGCATTGCAGCTAGATAATTTTATGTTGGTGGTAGTGGTGGTGATTGGGCGGTGGTGTTCCATGGAAGCTGGTTGAGACTGGTGACATTTTTAAAAGCCTATGCCGGCTTAAAAAACAAGGTGCTACCGATATTGACTTTTGCAAAAATGGGAGAAAGGGAGGAAAGCCCAGCATTTTAAAGAGTAAATGGTAACGAGGGAATTATATCATCGTAAACGAAGAAGCAGACTTTTTGGCAAGCATTTGGCTTCAAGTAAAAGAGATTTTTCGGCTTGCATGTCTGCTATTTCACACGAGTTCTAATGTGGACATGAGCAGAGGCACATTTATCAGTAATAAAATGGTAATAATAATAATAATAATACAAAATAGACGAGTTGAAAAGCAGCTGCACTAGCACTTATTTACCTCTTTCAAATGTGTAAATTTCTTTGCATTAATTGCACGTTGTGTGCACTTGAAAGGAAATTATGAGCATGATGGGGGAAATGGAATATGCAATGCTGTGCATGAAAATTGTTTAAGAAAAGGTTTAAATTAATTTGGGTAGCGGTAACTTATTACGCCTTTTAAAATAAGTACATGTATCTGTTTGGATGGTTATTCAGGTCTAAAGCAACTGCGGAAGGCGACGCGTAAGAAATCGTCAGATGAACGAATCACCATCGGATGTTCGCCGAGTTTAGGGAACTTCTAGTTGCTGCCTGTTGGATCTGGACCTAGTGCCTGTGAATTTAAAAGCGTTTAGAGTAGTAGTAGTGGTGTTGTTCCTGTTATTAATTTTTCATCGCAAATTACTGGGGAGAAGTGAGATAAAGGGTTGATCCACACTAAGTGAAGAGGCTGTGAAAGTAGTTTGTTTGCTATTCGAGAGTTTAGCTGCTTTCCGAAAGGACCCTGGGTCACAGGGCAAATTGTGAATTTGTGTTGGGAGGGTTCGAGTAACGAAAAGGAGCAAGATAGAGTGTTCCAAGTTTATTCCAGATTCAGGTGAGGTGAGGGGTGGAAATGGGTGAGTCGGTGCCAGCATTCACACAAAAACCTCAGCTCCGTCAGGAGGATGACGGGAACCGACTCATCTTTGAATGTCAGCTAGTGGGTGCACCCCAACCCGACATCACCTGGTTCCGCGGAGAAACGGAGCTCAAAGCAGATAAAAGAACGGTATTCAAAAATACGAAGATCGCGACAAACAAATATCTTGTCGTGCTAGAGTTGGATAATGTCATCGAATCAGATGCCGGTTTGTACCGCGTCAAGGCGAAGAATAAGCATGGAGAGGTGTTTGCCTCCATCAACCTCAACTTTAGCCGTGAGTTTAAAAACATTGATTGATTTTATAAGATTACTAATGAAATTCGATTTGGTTGAAATTGTTAAGCACATTGTTGATTATATGAATTTGTTTATTGTTGCACATGCTTGCAGCCGTTGATGAGCCTAAGGAAAAGTAAGTGTGAATGGAACACTTTATATTCTGTATTGAAAGTTTCCTTCATTCTTGCAATTTAGTGATTACCCATATCCTTACCCAATTTCAGTTGCAATGACGTAAGTCTGTTTAACCTAATAAAAGCTTGCCGAATACTCAAAAAGGTTTGAAATTTGCATATGTGTTACATCCTTGAACGCCTTCATTTAAAAAAAAGAAAGCAAACAAAGGAGCTGAAGGCTTTGTAATTAGTAAGAAAAAGAGTAAGACAAGCAGTAAAGAAATCTGCCGACACATTTTTTAATAAATTCGTAACTTCAGTATTTTTGTACAAGACGCCATGTGTACTTTGTCATAATAATATCAGAGGCTTTTCAACAAAACCATAACACTCCGAGAATGGAGACAAGCAAGATGATGTGGTAGAAAATGATGTCAAAATCCCCTGTCGATGGAACAATTATTCATGAAGGAGGAGGGTTTCGAGTTACTACCAGATAATTTCAGAATATCATCTTTTTTATCGCTTCAATTGCGACTGGCGAATTTTTAAACATTTTACTTCTCAGAAGCCACAGTTTTTTTAAGCGAAATCGGCCAGAAAGAAACAAATAAATCTTTGCTTGGGCTTGGACCCTCTCGTGCTTCTCTCCCCCGTACTTATAGTGTAGTCGTGTCGTGAACAACAGAGCTAAACCAAGGAGAAAATTATCAGTGTACCTATATATGCTCTTCTCCATTTAGTCTAGATACCTCATCCACCCACTTAACTTGCTTCTTTCCTGACGAAGTACACAATGCATAAAAATCATAAATTATTCGGTTTTTGAGGAAATCATGTTGGAGCTAATGTCCACACACATGCCACACCATGACACGACACGTTACAAGGTTAACATTTAGAAGCAAATTTGTGATAAATTTGAAAGTCGACCTTTGACTTGGCTGATAACACGCGGTGTTAATGTGCTAGTGCTTGTCGCGGTAAATGCTCCTTCTCTTTCATCAGTCTACACTTGTATTTTGCTAAGACTTGCGAATCGTAAGCGGATGTGTTTACTGCGGTCGAAAATCGTCATCATTATCATCATCATCAATTTTAACCTTAATGTAAACAGGGAAAAAATGAATGAGGCAAGTGGAATGAGGCGCATACTTTGACAAACTTTTTAATTAATCAAATGCATGTCACAAAATTTCCACGTCACAAATCTCATGATTTTTTTTTCGCAAATGTCAGTAAGAGATGATACATAGAGATCATAAGAGGTGAATAGTGAATAATAATGCAGGTATGTACGGTTACGGATGGAATTGGATGGAATACCAACTTACATGTTTTTCACATGTGGAGTTATATTGGTAATCATCTTTTCATCAGATTTCTTGGACATATATTTTACGATATGGCAATAATTAGTAGCCCACTTGCTTAATTGCAATTTTGGATAAATTTAACTTTAAAAATATGCCTGTGAATCATGTTCTGCCTCTATATACTTGAAAGAGCATGAATTCCTCTGGTCGTGGTATTTTCTTACTCTTTTGGGTTTGGATTGGTGTTGAAATAGCTCAATGAAAAAGTCATTTTTTCTTTCTTCAATCTCACTCTTTTGTTTGCTAACCATTAGAAGCGAGCAGATATCTAATAAAGTTTGGAACGCGTATATGGTCCTATTCTGTTATGCAATGCCGTCGTGTTGTGTTAGCCAAATTTGAAAACGCGTGGGTGGTTATACGTATCTTCACTTTTACGAGTAATCGTACGCCCGAGTAGATGACGAATCGGGGTTCACTTCCTGTTTGCTCAGTCTGTCTATGCTCTTTTGAATTTAGTCTAAATTGAAGGCATACTTTCTCCGATGATGTGTCACTATCAAAATTTTACATATTTCAGGGTTACGGTTTTTAAATATTTAAAAAAATTCTTCGCTTTTTTGAAACTTTAACCGTTCTTTTACTGATTATTTGATTTGATTTTTAAGCCTAGCTCATTCATTGTTCATCTGCATATAAAAATAAATATCAACCGTTAGTGAATCGCATTCTTTGGTACATGAAGAATTTTTATAAAATGACATACAAAAACAACAAATTTATATATATTCATATCTAGGTACATATGTTTAAAGGAAGCAATTCTAGTCAATAAATTCTGCGGAATCATATTCTTGATGCGCTTTCATACAAGCACGGTATGACTTCTTGATACAAGGGGAAAGTAGTCACGTTGTAATATATGTGCATATAAACATTTTACTTAGCTACGTAATTTCCGGTCTGGTTCACAGGACCCAAGTACATGAAGTCAATAAAATATTTCTTTTAAAAAACACCGATCCGATCCGCAAATGTATATAATTTTGTAAACATAAACATTCCATCTTCCCAAAATTTTGGAAACACATTCATGTGTGGAACGGCAATGGCCCAGTCATCATTTCTAAAATCAGTCAAAAGAAGTCGAACAAGCACAACTCAAACGTGATTCACGGACCATGATTTCATCATAATGATTTTAAGATGAGGTAATAAAAACGCTGCATCTCCCATTAAATTTTGTTTCACACCACAACTTCTCGTTGTAGTCAGAACGGCATTTTAATTGTTCATTAAAAAGTTTCCTCCACAACTTATCCTTCCCTTTGCCCTAAACCCTTGAAAGATATTCAGCTTTACTACTTCATTGCAAGATGTTTACCTAAGTCTGAATCTGACTCTTTTCAGGCAAATTGACGGGGTTGCTCCTAGTTTTGCTCAGAAACCCGTAATCCGCCAGGAAGATGAAGGCCGTAGATTAGTTTTCGAATGTAAAATTAAAGCCGATCCTAAACCTACCGTGGTTTGGTTCCATGATGGGAAACAAGTTTCAGCAAGTAGTAGACACCGGGTATGTATGTATGCACATGCGTGATAGTAAACAAAGAAATCATTATCCTTGAGCTCAATTTAATTTTTTTAAATAATAACTCGTTTCATGACGATGAGATAATGTAATGAACCACACATGACATGATATTTAATGGAAATACACTACTGTTCCATGGACGCACGGGGACAGTTGTTGTAGTGGTGTAGCTGTAGCGATGATGTTGCTAACATACAGATAGAAAACCGCATAACCGCAATGGAAACCGTTATGATGTGCCTCATTTTCTTTTTTTAATGCAGCTAACAGTAGAAAAAGACGGGGCTGTGTATGTAGCAGCACTGGAGATAAAGAATGTTGCCGTCGAGGACGCCGGCAAGTATAAAGTGACTGCGAAGAATGAGTTGGGTGAAAGCAATGCGACAATCAGTCTCAACTTCGACAGTAAGTTTTCATACAATTAAGAATTAACATTAGAGACAATTAATTGCGTCAATAAATAAAAGGTGTGGAAGCGGTAAAAAGATTACACAGGGCATTTTCCAAATCTATTTGATTAGCTCTTCTAAAATAATAGGACTTATTCCCGCCAAAACTTAAAAAATGAATATTATTTATAGCACTTAATAAAATACAGCGATCGAAATGATGCACTGAATTTAAAATGGGCGCCGCGCCACAATTTTTAACTCAAGTGCATGAATGTTTACTTAAGCTAAGCTAGTTTTAACGAAAAGTTTAAAAAAAAATACCTACTCATGCACTATTTGTTCAAGCGCGAGCAATGAAAGCAATTTTTTGTGCACTTCTCAACTTTTTTTATAGAAATATAGCTAGACTATTAGCATAGATGGTTCATTAACTTGAGTACAATTAATAAATTTAAATGACGCCCAGGGGCAATGAAGCTTGAAGATGTAAATAGTGTGAAGCCTTTCTGTGTAGCTTGATAAATATTTTTCAGTTAATTTGGAAATTAGTGACCACTAGCTCAATCCCTCGCTCGTTATGTAAAAAAATGCAGAAAAGTTTTTGTCTCGTCCAGGGAGACAGATACGATACACGTGCAATATTGATAAATCTGAGCGTTTGACTTTCGCAGCTAATAACAATAATTATGTATTAATAGTTTAAAATGACAAAAAGCTCTAATGTTTTATTACCTTTTTGTACAAGAAATTATAGTATTATTTTGCTGCTAGAAACTAAGTAGTTTTGCAAAAACTGCAATTAAAAATGTTACGTGCAGCAAAACAAAATTGATATGACTAAAGTAAACAAAAGCACTAACCCATGGGGGACCGTCGTAGGTTCATTCCTCAATTTAGGGGATTCAGGCGGCAGCAAACCCGTAAAGCCTAGTTTTACGGAAAGACCTGTCATCAGGCAAGATGAGTCTGGTGCAATCACTTTTGAAGTACGACTGGCTTCAGAACCCGAAGCTGAAGTTATTTGGTACGTAGGGCGCTAAATTACGTATAATTTATTTTATTTCAATGCATTGCATATTAAAACAATTAATCTTGGATTTATGAAGGTATCATAAGGGACAAAAAGTGTCAGGAAGCCGATTTAAATCAACGATCACACGCGAAACGACCACAGAAGTTTTTTACATGTCACGACTGACAATCAGCAGTGTTGAGGCAAACGACGTGGGAGAGTATAAAGCAGTAGCGAAAAATGATCATGGCGAAGCGACCGCCATCGTTAACTTGAACTTTGAAGACGGCGGCAAGTTTAAGTAAGAATTTATACCATGTATAAATGTAAAATAAAAGCATAATTTTGTATGTGACTGGACAATGTTGCTGCTATTATAGAATTCCGGAAGGAAAGCCGCCAAGATTTCCCAAGAAACCAACCATCAAACAAAAGGGCGAGTTCCTAGTGATGGAATGTGTGTTGGAGGCACAGCCACTCCCTGAAATCACTTGGTGGCAGGGAACTAAGCAAATCACGTCAAGTGACAGAATTAAAATGTCCAAGAAAGATACTGGAAAAGATACGTACATTTTAAGTTTAGAAATTTCCAACCCCGTCATTGGCGATGGCGGTAGTTGGAGGTGTAACGCGGTTAACTCCTGCGGAGAAAGCAATGCCAACATTACACTTAACTTCCAAGGTACAGCATCAAGTCAACAAAATAAGGAGAGAAACTACCCTGCCTGCCTCTGCTTCATCTTCCTTTCCAGATTTACAAATTTTTAGAAATCCTCTAATTTATTTTCATGGTCGACCTGAAGGATTCATTCAAAGAAAATGAAATATGGGAAGGAATTCAAATTTTCCTAAAATTTCCTTAAATCAAGTTATTCTTTTGTTGCCCCTGATGAATCTCAATTGACACAACATGGACAATACGAGCTGTAGACACTGCATTACATATTTTTATCAGTATTACCTCTGTATTTTTTATTTTTATTTTTTGCTTTTGCATGCTGACTAGTAAATTGCTACCGCATGATCACACCTGGATGCTAACCAATCCTGGATGTTGCACGCTTCACATAATTTCCCAAACTCATGTACATAAACACCTAATTTGCATGCCTTTATCATCAAGTAACGCTTCTTTCATATGATTTTACAAGATCTGCACGAAAATGAGAATAAAAATCGCATCATCAGTCAGTTTCAGTTATATATACGTACATTTATGTTACAAAATATTTATGATTTTCAACTCAAATGTGATGACTTACTGATATAATACTTAGAGCACGGCGAAATTTTATGTTTGATTTGACGTGAAAATTGAAGGAGGCGGGAAAAAGTTCTGAAAAATACAGGATTGTCATTACATCAAAAAATTACATAATTTATTTTTGTTATGTGATGTGAAGTCTGATGTGGTGCACTTGATGTTTTTTCTTTTATTTCAATGGAACAGTGATTTTTGTTGACATATTTATAACCCGTTTATGTTCACCTCTCGCCGTTACATCCACTCACTTATTTCGTTAGGTCGACGTTTGCATTGGAGAGGAAATGAGAGGACTGAACAGGGTTTTTTCTTACCTCAATTTTTAAATGAACACTTAAAAATGTTTTACTGCTTGCTGACAACTTTCGCATTAAAATGCTTCTCTTGTTTTTCACATGGTATTAAAGGCGGCGATGAACAAGGATTCGTATAAATGGTTATGTGAAAGTGTGGAGGTGAAGCAGTCCTCCAAGTTTAGCATCAGCATTACCCAAGAGAAGGAGGTTTACATTATTAGACTGGAAATCAAGGACCCTACCCCAGAAGATAGTGGTCTCTACAAGTGCAACATTAAAAACGAATTTGGAGAAATTAATGCTAATTTAACGCTCAACATTGAAAGTAAGTATAACATTTTTTAATACTTTCAACATTCGCACAGCTTTAGAGAATTACTTAATAAGCAACATTTTCTCCCTTTGGTCTAGTTGCTCCTGTAATTATACAGCAGCCACGCATTGTCAAAGTTCAGAAGACAAAAGTGGTAGTGATTGAGACAACAGTGAATTGTCAGGCTCCACCGGATGTACAGTGGTTCAAGGAGCAAACCGTAATTAAACAAGACAGCCGGCGAACAGTAAATATTCAGCAGGTTCAGAAGGTCAGAAGCTTGACTCAATCAATCATTATTTATTGTACTAAATATATCAATCCAAAAATATCATATGTCTGCTATAATTATTCAGGGAGAGTACAAGATTCAACTGGAGATAGCCAATGCCTCTAGAGAAGACAAAGGCTCATACAAAGTTGTTGCTAAAAATGAGAAGGGTCAAGTGACTTCTCAATCTGTAGAAATTACTGAAATCCCAGAGGAGGAGAAACCAGAAGCAAAGCCCAAGGGAGAGGCACCTAAAATTGCTCAAGGACTGAAGTCCATGGTGCTTACACTAAACTTTAAAAAATTCTTTTTTAAATACATGAATGCATCTTTTTGTGGCCCCTTTTTAATTGTTTTTTTTTCTGTCAATTAGACTGTTGAAGAAGGGAAGAGTGTAGAGATTACTTGTGAAATAGTAACTATTGACAAAAAAGCAACTGTTACGTGGTATAGGTATGATTTTTAACAAGAAAAGTCGCGACTTTTATATTCATGATCAGTTTTTCATTCATTAATTTTGATTTTTTAAGAAACCAAACCGTAATCAAGGAAAACACATCTTTCGATGGAAAGACTGCCCGACTAAATATCTCCTCGTGCACAAAAGACGTGAGCGGTAGCTATAAAATTGTCATTAAGAATGAGTTTGGAACAATTGAATCAGAGGCTACCTTAACCGTTCAAGGTAAGAAAGGAAAGTCTGCCGGCAGTAGTTAATATAAAGGATAAAAGAACATACTTATATTTATGGGGTCGTTACCATATCTCAATTATTTTCATTGCTAGAAACAAAGAAGAAGGTGGAAGAGAAGAAAACAGAACAGAAGAAGGAGCCAGAGAAGGTAATGTTAATCGCCTTAGTCACCTTTTTAAAATTCTGGTTTAAGTTATGTACTAGACGATAATATGGCTATTGTTATATTCTCATATCATGTAAGTTACAATCAAAATATAAAATATTTCACGCAGTTGTTTATAGTAGGCGTAGACTTTAAATGTAATGCTAAAAGTTCGACGATCAGTTCTGGTCAGTTCAAGTCGCAGACGAGTTTATCAAGGACAATATAAATTTTTTGAGACTAAATGATGATCAGGTAAAGCTCTGGCATTTTTTACAAAGACATGTTTTTGTGAAGATAAGTGAGTGCTGTGTTCCAGTGAAGATTTTTGTAGTCAAAAACCTTGTAAACTTAAGTAAGTTTCAAAGAAGAAGCAAAGTTTTATTAGTCAAGGAGGCAAACGATTTACTAATTTCCGACGATGATGATGAAAATCACTTGACAGAATGATTCAACAGGTAGGCTTTCATAGTAGGATGTGTTAACGCATGTAGTCACGAGTGTCAATTATTGTAGAAAAAAACCGAACCAGAAAAGCCAAAAGAGCCTGAGAAAAAACCGGAACCGGAGAAAAAACCCGAACCAACAAAACCAAAGGACGAGAAAAAACCGGCTGAGCCCGAGAAACCCAAAGAAGAGAAAAAACCAGAACCGGAGCCCAAAAAGCCCGAAGCAAAGAAGCCTGAAGAGAAAAAACCGGAGCCTGAGCCCAAAAAGCCAGAAGCGAAGAAATCAGAAGAGAAAAAACCGGAACCTGAGCCCAAACAGCCAGAGCCAAAGAAACCAGAAGAGAAAAAACCAGAACCTGAGACCAAAAAGCCAGAGGCAAAGAAACCTGAAGAGAAAAAGTCGGAACCGAAAGCAGAGCCTAAGAAAGCAGAAGAGAAAAAGCCTGAACCTAAAAAACCAGAGGAGAAGAAGGTTGAGGAGAAAAAGGTATCAGAGAAAAAAGAAGAGACCAAAAAAACTGTAGAGAAAAAGGAAGAAAAGAAAGTGGAAGAGAAAAAGACAACCAAGGTCGAGGAAACAAAGAAGACGAAAGTGGAGGAAACAAAGGTACAGAGCATCGTCATTTTCTTTTGCTTTTAAATCATAACCGCTTCATCCGTGTGTTCTGCTTCTACTAACAAAAGATAAAGTCTGAAATGGTCAGTCAGTACAAGGTTCTGAGCAAGGTGCTCTCTTGGAGATGGCAATACCAGGACCAGTTGTGGTATCAGGTAAACTTGGTAAAATTAATCTATGACATTTTTACGATTTGCTAACATTCTATTATTCGAAAGAGCCACTTAAACTCTTCACTCAGAGATCATCCATGACTTGACTAATGGAAACTTCTTTAAGAAAAAGTGTGATGTCATGCATTTTTGCATAACGCAGAAAAAAACCCTATGTTTTCTCTTCCCATCCTCCAAGTCACAGGATGAATCGTGTAAAAACAAAAGTCTGAAATAATACTTCTTCTTCTTCTCATCATCAGAGTCATCAAGCAAGGCAGAATACACATGCTGTTAAAGAAAACTACCAAAAATAAAACAGTTCAAATTTTCGAATTTATTTATGCACACAAGGGAAACTGTTCGTTGCGTTTCTCTCTGCTTCTATCCATATCCACCTACTTATCTTTAAAATTATGAACTCTTCTTGGCATAAGGAATGAAAGGTGCTAACAGCAAGGTAAACCCAGCCCATAGTTCATGCAAACTAGCTAAATCAAGTTAGAAGAATGGATTAGGTTGGATAGATATTCTTAGCTATGCGATATTTCGTTTAGGTAAATGCATTTACGGCAACTTGTAAATCTCATTTTCCCTAGGCAACACTGAAAGAAAAAAAATTAGTCGCACTGACTAAAACATGGCATGAGACCAGTAGCAGTAGAGAGAATATAGATTGGATGGAGTAGTAGTGCATACAACATTGCGTAATAATGATGCTACATGGGACGTGCAATTATTGCTTGTTTCACTTCCTGGTCTACTTGCAGGCAGGGAAGAAAACCACTAGGCAAAAAAGAGGACGAAAAAGTAGTTGACGATAATGATGATGACGCCGATGGTTTGGATTTTATTTTAGACACATCTCTTTTTTTAGAGGAAAACTAAAAATAAATATGTGAACCAAGACAAGTGAAACATTAGAACAAACATACTGAAAAAAGTATTTCTCTGGTCGGAACAGGCGAAATATAATAATAAAGTGGTTACATAAGACATAAGGAGACTTGCTGGTCTCACCCGACATCCTCTTACGACGAGTACAAAAACGTCTTTTTAAAACAGAGGCGATATAAGAGGGATCGCGAAGAAGATGAAAGTGGATCTGGGTTAAGCTACGCTTTTTTATTTTTGCAATTGACTGTGTGCACACAACAGAAATCGGGAAGAATGCATGAGTTGTTCACTAGTCGCCTCATAAATTTGATTTGAAAATAATATGAATTTTAACGGGAAATGAAAAAGGTTTTCTATGTCACGGGAAAATCTTTCTTTTCCGAGATTTCGCGATTCCTTCAAAAGGGAGTTCGAAGGTATGTCATGCAATTCATGCATTTCGCTCATGCGCGACAACCTCTGGGCTTTTTTTTCTGAAGGCCAAGCACGCGGTAGGGAAAATAGGAATCTTTGCTCATTTTTCATTTGTAGGTCATCGGAAGATAACAAGTGAAGAATAAACAGTCACATTAGTTCTTCGTTAATTGGCTCCTTGTTAGCAATTTGTAAAAATGAATGATGTACGCAGCATAGTGATAGAAATTTGGATGATTTTTCCTATGCGCACTGTCATGTTTATGATTATTATGATGTTGCCTTATGGCTTTTGTTTGTTTTGCACTTTAAAAAAAATTACTAACATATCAGCATGGAATCGATATGATAACTGAAATGTTTATGACGCTTGGAATGGACGTGTGTAGGAAGCTGGTGAAGAAACCGCTTCAAAATCGGTCAGATCAGTAGGACTCAAGGCTTCTGATCAAGTAGCCTTGACCAAGGACAACGGTAAAAATGAAAAGGTGAGTAATAAAGATATAGAAGAAAAGTCGAAGGTCCAGATGGAGTCAACATCTGCAACCTCAGACAAGGGATTGATGAGGATGCACATGGTAGAGGAAATCAAGGGCACAGAACAAACTCAGAAAGTAGGGGTGGAGGAGGGAAGAAAGAGCAACAAGGACACACAACGAAAGGACGAAGAAGAAAGGAAAACCAAGGATCGACAAGGGAGGAAAGAAATCGTGGAGGATGTTACTGTAGAAGAAACGACAGAAATTAAGAGAACCACAAACCAAAAAGATAAAGAAGGGGATGGTGCTCCTAGAAGAAAATCTACCTCTCTCACAGGTCCTCGTTCACAAAGTACTGTAGAAATGATGGAAGTCGATGACATCAAAGATGATAAACAAGAAACTCAAAAGCTTGTTACAGCAAAACAGTTGAAGCAGCAACAAGGGGAAGATGTGAAGTATGCACAGGACGCCACAATAGGTCTGAAAGGACCTTCGTTCATGCGACCAGAAGAACTAAAAGATGTAAAACAAGAAAATCCAACAAAGAGGGATCGATCGGATTTGGAAATGAAATCGTCAGAAACGCAGCAAAGACCAAATCCACAAGGTAAAGAAAGCGAATCCACGACAATTGGCGATTCTATTTCCAAGACAAAACAGGCTGCTGAAAAAGTTTCTAATCCAAAGCAAAAGAAAACGCCCGCTGACGCGGTTACAATATCTAGCGGTGTCAAAAGTAATAAAGATGATGACATTGTTCAGAAGAAACCTAAGGAAAATGTTGTAGCCTCTGCGAATCCTAAGCAGACATCTGAACAGGATGGCAAATCACAACCTGGGAAACAAGTTACGCCTGCTGGCAGTGATGGCCCACTTGAACAGAAACCACTTGGCACGTCAAAACAACCAGATTCCAAACTTGAATCCAATCCTCAAACAGGACCGTCTCAAGCTCCTGGAAAGCAAGCACCGGAGCAAAAACCATCCTCGCCAATACCGCCATGGAAACAAAAAAGTCCGCAACCGCCACCAACCCAACAACAACAGCAACAACCTCCCGCTGGTGCTCCAGCTCCTACTTCACCTGGAGTAGATCCAAACAAACCAAAGTGGAAGATTCAACCTAAGAAAACGCCTCCGATTAAAAAACCTGAAGAAGTGTCCAACTTACTTCTTCAAACTAAAAGCTTATTAAAGAAGCGAACTCCCTCCGCCACCCCTCCGCCACCTCCACCAGAGAAGCCCGTAAGTATTTTCCGAACGCACTGTTCCGTTTGACATGATGAAAACGTTTTTTTTATTTATTTTGTTTTTGAGTTTTATGTCGAAATGTATTTTTTTTCAATGTTTCCATCTAAGCAAACACTTTTGTTTTATTTTTCCATTTTATTTTTTTGTCCGAATGTTATGAATAATTTTTGTTCTGGGTCTTAAATTTATGGGATACGAATTAGTGTAAAGAATTTTGCCATGACATGTAATATTTTTACTAATGAACTAGAAAACACCAGAGCCACCAAAGAAACAGCCAGTCAAGCAACCACCCAAAGTGGAGGAGCCCAAGGTGGAGGCAAAGGTAACACCATCATAACAATGTCGTTGTTTGTTTTTGCCCAGTTGCAGTTCTTTTGAACGGAATGCCAAAAACAAACAGCTTTTTTCATTGAATGCACCATAAAAGTAATTGTGTACTGCTCGTGGCTCGTGCTTTTTACTATTTCCTGACCTTGCTTGTGTCCCGCAAAGTCATAGTCATGTTTCTGTGGAAGAAGTTGCCTGCATTGTTAAACATGGGTTACGGTCAGTGGGTCAGCCAGTCAGTTCATTAGTTAGTCACCTGTGAAATGATGTCTACCAATTGCGGTTGGGATTTTTAAACCCTATAACGTAACTTAACGACTTTTGTATTTTTAAAGAAAGATTTTTGAACTTCAAAGCATTAAAAATGTTTTTGACATTTCCAAATGAACATTGAATTTTCTCAATTTTTTGAAGAGAAACACTATTTTCAAGCAATTATTGATTTTTGTGCATGACCCGAGTCCTATGTTATCAACATTGTCCTTATCTAATATGTGCATGTGTAGTTGCCGGAATTGCCAGAGGTGACGGAATCAGAGGAGTCTAGCGAAGAAGAAGAGGAAGAGGAGGCAAGTGATGATGACAGTGTTGTAGAAGTCAGACGACGGAGGCATGTGCCTCCCGTACTTGAGGTCAGAGTGGACATAACACAAAAATCCAAATGCACATACATATGCATTCCAATCAAAACGTAGTTTAGTTTTATCTACATTTTATGGAGACTCATTTTTTCTTCAAAGTCTTCCAATTTTATTATTTTTTAAATGAAAATTAAATTTTTTCAGCTTTTATCACAGTTTTTTTAAAATTCAAACTCAATTTTTACATTTTTGCTTACACAACTACTTTTTTACGAAAATTTGTTATTTTTGACGTTTTAATGAATCACCACGAATTTTAACACTTTGCAATGATATGTAATTACAAATTTTCACATTTTGCTTACAATTATATGCAGTCATGTTTAAATAACTCCATTGACAAGAATATGAGATTAGACCACTCTAAATGACCGTCGCGTGTTCAAACAAGTCGCTAGAGTTTAAAAAAATAAATGCGCTTATTCTGTTTCGAAGCTAACTCCTCAGTAGAATAATTTTTGAAAAGTGTGAATGTACAGTACTTATAGAGGTTTCAATATCAAGACGTCAGGTGGATTGAAACAATACATCGAGTACTTGCCGTAGGCAATTTGGTGGGGTATGAGTAAAAAAGTATGCTTGCCTCCAAATAAATAATTCTCTTCTTTTATTTTTATTTTGCCAATTTCTTTTATTTTATTTCCGGTATAATTTTGTCTGGCATAACAAAATGACTCAAGGTTAGGTAAAATATGTATAATGGATAATATGCATGAAGCAATTTCTTTATTTTTTATTCTGCTTTTTCTTACCTCCCTTTACTTTTGGTTCGCTTCTTTCGTTCCAGAGATGATGATGTAAATTCCACCATCCTAGTTTTAATTAGACTTAATTAAGTGGGAAGAACTCCGCAAAAAGAAGTAGCTTTATGTTCGCTGTATTTTTGGTAGCCAAGTAACGCACGTAATATTGCGCAATGTAAAGTATAATACATGTATATATACGTAACGGAGTAACGACGGTTAATTAGCACTGCTAATACCGTTGGTTGATAAATAATTTGTGTTGCGTTTGTAAGGTGCACATGGGTGGCTAAATGAGCACAGCTGCTGGTGCTCCGACAATGAGCATTCTGTTTTTGGAACGTGACACATCCCATCATTCATTTTCTTTTTCGGGGGTGATCATGGTCCCGTTTCCAATTAACGACTTTTTTTTGTGAATAAATACATTCCCTTGCTAGAGCAAATAATTGATTACCCTTGACACACCGAGAATTCGCCCATGAGGATAATGATGGCGAAGGACGGAAAAGTCAAAACGACTGACTACCTTGATTCCCCCTCCTCTGTTCAGTTCAGATCATTATAAAACGTTCTAATTTTACCTGAGAATTTTGCAAAACAAGAGAACCTTTTAGAAAAAAATTCGAGTACAGATTTTTAAAGAAATACTCCAACTTCACTCCCAAATTGATTTCGTCACACTTGTGCCATTTAATTTTGGGTGTTGTGACAAAACATTTCTAATTTTTTAAATTATTCTCACTGCCAACAAAAGAAGGGGAACAAGTAGGGGAAAGACTAAAAGTAAACTTGTTTTTTTTTATCTTACTCCGTGTATATTAGCGAAGAAATATATGTGAGTGGGACAAACCACCACCGCCAAACCACAATGCATCACTCTCCAAAAAATATAATGCTTCAACACAGATTCGTTTTATTTTTTTTTTTTGTGTTCACGGCCTAGAAAAGATGCAAAAGAATAGATTATCGATAGATATCTCTCAAAGAACCTTCATTTTCAAAAGATCGTTAAGCGAGATAAGAACGCACAGATTTTTTTTGAACTTGAATAGAGTCTAATACTTCAGAATAGTGCTCAGAACTGAACCTGGAAAATGGGGGAAGATAATAAAACAATGACTATGAAGTTACATGCTTAACTCCATGCCATCCTGTCCTATATTTCGGTTGAGTAGTCAATTGATACGGCTGATAAGCTCGTTGTCGTTCCCCTTCTCATGGTATGATGATGGGAGAAACGATATGATACGGTAGCGTCAATTTGGCAATTGCTCCCCTTTCATGAGAATATTGAGAAAAGAAACGAGGAAAACAAAAAAGCCACCCGACATTATTTTCTCAAAGCCTCCAAGTCAATTTCTTCTTCGTTGGCAGCGGATGAGCCATTATCCACCCGAAAGAAATGTGCACATTCTCATGTTGCTCTGATTAGAAACTTATTTTATCTCTACTAATGCTACTCTTTTATCATAGCCATAGCTTTATTGTGAGCTTTGAAAATGAACAGGATAATTGTATGAACTAAACCAAATCCAATATTATTTTTATACTTTCACTAAATTTTTGTTCTTTTCATAATTTGTTTTACAGAAACCTGCTGAGAAGAAGCCTGAAGAGAAGGTAAAAATCGTATTCATTATCTTTTTTTTCCTAAACAATACCTACATCATTTTTGAAGTTCCTTTAATGCTATTCCATACATCGCGTACGCATTTCAAATTTCATCTGAAAACAAGATTTTTTAAAAGCATCCATCTCATTACATTAAAGAATGCCAAAGATTTCGAGGCTAAATGGTATTCTAGGAAAACGTAAAAGGAATATTTTTTCCTGATCGAGGTAGTCATTACAAATGCCTGTGTCATGTCAAGCAATCGACAATTATTTCTGTCACATTTCTTTGTGCGCTAGAAAAGCAGGTGATGAATATAATTAAGACAATAGTTGAAATAACAATTGCGATGACGATCGAAAAAGCAATCGAAGAACATGTTATATATATATAGTGTTTCTTGCGCAAAATGCTTCAGTATGTAGCAGAAAAAAAATGTTAACATTCAAGACAATGTACTAAACACGCCAGTTTCATTTTGAATGCTTCCACTTAACACTTTACACACTCCACATTTTCTAGTAATCCGGGCGGCTCGAAAATAAAATTGAGAGGGAGAAAAAAACCATTTGATTGCCTATGATATGATCTGTTTTACTAAAGACAATGTCTGTGTGATTTTATGTCGTCCAGTGTTACTGTCTATTAAGTATCCAGTGTACAGTCTCATGTAGTGTATTATCCATATTTGTCCGCTTTAGTGATAATCATGCCAAATTTAAACACATGACAATTCACGATTTCTTTTATATTTTCTAAGAACAAATTGTGGAATGTTAAAAAAACCGTATATTGTATTTTTTGTGGCCCAGCTGTTTTTCATTATTCATTCAAACTAGAAAATACTGAATAGTGGTTAAATCTTATGCCCAACAGACTATTATTTAGTATGTACATTGGGACTTTCCTTTTCAATTTCTACTTGCTATTTCTATTCTAGTTGCAGTTGGCCTAATCCGAGTCTTCCCTATGTCGTCCAAATTTGCTATAAACGTCGACTTTAAAAAAAGAAAATGGGAGAAACCCAAAATGCGTTTTTATATATTTTTTAACGATAGGAAATGCTTGTAATATCAGGAAAATGTATCATTTATACTGTGTTCAATCCTGAGTTTCTGGCGTTCTTGAACCGTCTTACGTTGAGTTTCATTCTGGCATTGTACGATTTCCGTGACAATTTTATTAATCGATTTTGATGAAAGGTGCTTGCACTTCTCATTTGGCTTTTCTGCCTTTTCTTAAGAGAGCGTAATCATAAGCATCAAATTATGTAACCATTTTTTAGAGACTTGTGCACTTTCCCTTTCTTTTTTTTCAATTTTCTATTATGTGGAAAAGAAGGAGGAAACAATTTACTTGTGTTGGAAAGAAGAATGTAATGATTTGAGTATTTATGCCGTCTTTGGTATCGTATAATGAAAATATTCTTGGCACGCTCCCTTGAAAAGTATCTTGTCAAATGATAACCTATCTATCTCCAAATCCCATATATTTCGTTCATGAAACATTTTATTTTGATTGCTCTCCTACATGTATGTTATCACTATCACCATTAAATTTGCAAAGAAAATGTTTAAGCCATATACAAATTCCAAGTGAGTTACTTGCACACGTAGTAGATCTAAAAAAATCGGCAAACAATTAAGAGGAAGTAATGTTTCGTAGAACCTCTACGAACTTCTTTCTAGAGCTGCGATTTAATATTTTCTCCTCTTCTGTATGACATCGCGAAATGAATGATCGTGACAAAAAGTCATAAATTTTCTTGTTCTCAGATAACGTGCAACAATTTTTTGACAACTTCTTTACTTCAGGCTCATGTGACGAGAAAGATGAGGACGATGGATGGTGACGATGATGACGACGGTCTCGATTAACCTAACTTTTTTTCTCTCTCACATTCTGACTCCTCCTCACGTGCTTCCTTGGCTGATGCTTAGGGATTCCTCATGCAAAATGCTTACAAAATGTTATTTTTTTTTTAAGAAAAAAAGGCGACACGCTTACGCGCATTTTTTCTCACTCGGCACGGCCTTCTAAACAATTCGAAAATATTTATTTTAATGATTTGCTTAATTTCATTCAATAATTGGTTAAGATCTATTTTACCTACTTAATGAGCTCATTTTGCCTTATGTCTTTCTCCGACGGTGCGGTGTAGTAGTCATCATCCGCAAGTTCATACATGCCTAATGAATGAACCATTTTGAACAATTCGCAAAAGAGAGGAGTTGGAGTCGTCGCTCCACTTGTTCGCGATCCAATCCGATTCATGTCACGCTTGAATTTCGGATTTCTTTATTTTCTGAATTCTTCTGATCTGAAAACAACAGAAGAAGTAAAGAAATATAGCCATGTGTCACTATAAAACGAACTTCATAGGTTTTCCCTTTCCTACGAAAACCTTTTCCTCCCAAAAAGTTTATGTTGTCTCCCATTTTTGACGTGAAAGAGAGATACAAATCACATTTCTAGTCAAGTAGTAATGCACAGGATATTGTCTTGATCATAGTTTTGGTAGAAAATCAGAGCAAAAGTTAACTAAACTCATTTAGCATTCTATACAGTTATATTTATTATAAAACATTTTATTCTATAGCCCCTCTTTCAAAACTACCGAAAATCTTTGAACCATGGACGGTGAAATTCTAGAGAGATAACAATTTATTTTTATTTAGCCCCCTTCCTTCTAGAACAATGTATGTAATGTGAAAAATACAATTTTTATTTCCCTCGTTTTAGGATTTAATCTAAATAATGTTTTCAGAATAACATTCCGTTGCGTTTGTCATGAGCATAGAGACAAGATATTTATTTGAATTCTTCTTTAAACTGCTCTTACCTTTTCCCCGTTTTTAGAGTGATAAAAATCTGGGTTGATTAAGAAAAGTGTGTTATACGGGGATGGACCTTGTGTACTCATCTTTCTTTTGTAATTGGATACTACCTTTTCCTCTGCTCCCTCACTTAATCTCTTAATTTACCCGTCGCGCATGTCCAAAACTAAACGAACACATGGATTTTTTGTAGATAAAGTAAGATTTTATTTTCTCATGGCGGCACTGGTGCAGTGTTGTCTATTGCAGTGATTCTCTCTCTCTATCACTGTTAGCTTTTTTATCTTTACGCCGCAAATTTCAATTTCCGTTTGTTTCTTTATCATTTTAAGTTTTTTACGGACCTCTCCGGCGCAACGGGAGCATGTGCATCGGAATTAATTTGGAATTTTGAGAGAGAGAGAGTCAACAAGTCCATGCACATTGCGCCTGTCTATCTCACACAATTTTATTTTATTTCATTTTCTCTGAGATGAAGTGGGTTTGCTAGTGGCGCGGTGGTATCAGGTCCTTCTTCTTCTCTTGCAAAGATTTTCAACTTGCAAGAAAATGACAGGGGTTACCTTTTATACGAGAAGAATTAGGTAAATTTCTTCCTCGAACTTATGTTTTAGTGTGCATTTAAAAACGCATCATGTGGCATAATGGCATGGCATGCAGTTGGCTGGCAGTATTGTTCCAAGGAGGAAAAAATTTACGAGTCGAGAGAGGGGAGCACTGGGAGAAAATTGAGCGGAACGTGTAATGTTCGACGTAAATAATGTCTTGTTCTCTTCTTCCCTCCTCTGTTCCTCTTCTATAGTCAAAAGTCATGTAAGCAAGGAAGCATTTTATATACAAAGGTGTGCGCTTATGATGTCTACTAAAACAGGAGGAGAATGGAGCCAAGAGAAAATAAAAATAAAGGTAGACGCTCAAGTCGCAAGGTTTTGTGCACAGCCCATAATAGCATGCTTATCATCTCGATGGGTTATCGTCATAGATCATAGATCATCATATGAGACATATTTTGTTATATTTTTTTGTCTCGAACTTGTCGTGAGAAATGTGGGAATGGGACGGGGGTGTACACATAGGAGCAGCACAACATGTCTCTCTTCCTTTTTCTCTCTCTTCGAATGGGAAGATTGTGGAAAACATTTTCTGTGTTCGAAAATGATTTGATCATCGTCACCATCATCATCATTAGAGTAGAAAGAAAGGACGTAAGGAATGCCAATACGATGAGTAGAAAAACGATTAGCAATCGAAAATACAAATGTGTAGGCAGCTAAAAGATGTTGTGATGGAAGATGACAATGTTTCCAGTGTAGCATGCTGATTCTTGTCTTAGGATTCAAAATATGTGTTCAACATGACATTCATAATAGTAATGGTTTCACAGTGGATGTAAATATCAGAGAACATATTTTCCTTAGCCACTACTGATGATTATGAAGCTATTTTGTGATGTGATAGTATGATGCCACCACCATGCACCACCACTGACTACTCACTGAGGCTATGATAGGTGCCGGCTTTTGAAACATGTTGTGTTGTATTGTGATAAGCAGTGTTCGTCCTCACAGGAGATTTTTCTCTGTTCCGTGTACACGTATTTCTTCTTGAAAGTTTGCCTATTTTACAGTTTTTTCGCTTCCATTCTGCGGGCAAGATAGCATTATTGTGGGATAGAAGTTGATAAATTTTGTTGATGAAATGGCTCTAGAATTTTGGGAAAGTCTTTGTTCTTCGTAGTTAGTTTGAAGCTGCTGACTGCGGCGGCGGCGGTGGTGGTGGTGTGGTTAACTGAAAAAAGTAACACAACAACGCTCTTTCTTATTACGAAACGAGAATGGTCAATCATATTATCATCGGTATCATCATCATCGTCTCCGCTTCTGTGTAAAAAAATGAAAATCTGAAGGCCTCATTAAGAATTATTTTTCCCAGTGGGATCGAGGATCGATCAAATTGATGATTAGAGCTGCACAAAATAAATCAGAAACAAGTGTCTCTTGGTCCGATACCACCGTTTAAGTTGTGTTCAACATATTCTCTTTTGTGAAAAGATCTCGAAGAGGCCAACGATAAAGTTTCAGGCTTTCTCTTAAAATGACGACGATCCATTTGGAGTATAATAATATGGCGTAAGCCGTTCCTTTGCGATGTTGTAATTTTCCTGTGATATAGTCTCAATAACTCGTAGGATTAAACAAATTGTAAGTCCAATTATAACTGTGAAGAGGGGACTTCTTTAAAATGGTAGGATTTGAATAAGTTTTACCTGCTGACCCACTTTGTGATTCGTCCTGATTCGATCCAATCAGCCAGTTTAGCATGGATGCATGAAAACGATAAACGTCTTCGTTTTTGTAGGTTTAGTTCCATTTTCTCATGAGATTGTAAAAAGAGGCTCGTGAACTTGTGGAAGTTTGTGGGTAAAGAAAGGAAAAGTTAGCGTCATGGCTGACAATACAAGTGTATGGGTTCTAGTGACCGACATAGGATCATATATATTTGTTTCTCATTTAAGAAAGTATTTTTCTGTATGCAAATAATAATAAAAAAACGCTTCAAATTTTGTGAATTGTGCATTGTGCTTCAATATCAATCAGTGTTCACATGATTTTATATATTGCATCTAGGTGCACTCTCGAAAAGCGACACTGTGAATTCTTACCGTCATAAATTTCGTAGTAACGGTAGAAAGATTCATTACAACCAGATTTCAACATGCCTTTGGTATGTCTATGTCTTTCATTCCTTTCTCCCATTTGATCTTTTTTTATTTCCTTTTTTTTCAAAAAAGGCCATCAAGGAAATAAAAACATTGTACAAAATACAATAAAACTTTACCTCCACATTTACAATTTTCAAGAAATGTAAAAGAAATCGTGATTTTTTTTCTATACACCTGGCCTATCTATGTATATAATATTATAAACCACGTGATATGTAAATATTTAATCAAAGTTAATCATGTCTGTCATCGTGCTCTTTTCTTCCCATCTCTCTACTTATCTTGATGTGTGTCGTCGTCTATGTGTTGTATAGAATGTCGGAAAATTCCAAGCCGGCAAGAAACCTGAGCCGCCTAAAGTTAGCGCGCCTGGCGCCAAGGGCAAGGTATGAATAACAACTCGTAACATTTGTATAGAAAATATTAAACATTAAAAAGCACACACACACAAATTTGTTAAAGGTATTTGTTTCACTCGATTGCTTTTTGCATCCTCTCCCTCTCTCTTTGTCATCACATCACCAGAATAAATTCAATATGAAAAAAGTGCATGGGTCAATTGATTCAGTTACCGGATTTGAATACAACTGAGACTTGCATGATATTGGATGGCATGGTATATGCATGGTAAGCATGAAGGCTTCACTGGATTTGCTTAAATATTTGCGCTTTTCGTTTAGGGCTTAGGAGAAGTGTATCTGGTACACTGATTAGTACTTAGAATCTCTTCGCAACGAAAGTACTTTTAAGACACTACTGTCTTGTAGAGAAGGTCTTTATGGTACGAAAATGACTGTAGCCGAGATGTGACATTTATTTTTAAAAAATGAGTAGAAGGTAGTTAGAATCTGATATTTCGTTGATAGTGAATGGATTGACACCTTAGATTTGTTTGTCGATTGTTTTTCTTGTTTCCTTGTACATTTTTCCCAACATGAAAATGCTTTTGACAAAACAGCGAAAGGACGTAGTGAATCTAGTCGACGACAGGAAGCGTAATGGATCCCTTTCCGAAGGAGAAGTAAGATCGGGACCTGGAGGTCTTTCGACAGATGAAATAACTTCGAGCTTGAATGTCCAAGGGAAAGGCGATGCTGGAGGTGTGGAGGGATCCAATATGAAACATGTAGTGGCAGTCGAACAATCGCCAATATTATCAAGTTCACAGCCTACCACACCAACAACACCTCCCGTGAAGGGTGCTCCACACCTAGGCTTAGCCAATGTCACACCAAAACTAACTCCGATCAGTGAGACACCAAACGCTCAAGAGAATGAGAAAGCTCCTCCTGTGACTCCACCACCTCCGGTAATCAAGGTAAGGTATTGTAGTGGATGAAGACAATAAAATACTCTACAACAACAGCAGGTCGAAGGCGAACCTGACTCTTCATCTTCTGGGACCTCAAACTATGGTCCTTTTACGAACGTTGTTTTTTTTCTGTTTAACTTGGAGTGACTTGTTTTATTGTATTTGTTTGGTTTACCGCATGACACAATTTAAGTGTACACTCAAATATCGTTGAGTTAAACATATGCTACTTAATCTATCACTCGAAATTTTTGTAGTGCACACAATACTTCAACTTGTGGAACGTATATTTATTCTATTATCCTGTTTTTTCGTTGCTTGGATGCATGAAAAAATGAATGCGATTGCGGACTCTCTGCAAAAGACTCTTACGTAACGTACCTAAAGGGGAAGAAAGAGGAATTGTAACAAGAGAAACTTATTGTGTCTTTTTTTTCTTAAAAATTCCTTGTTTTATTGCACACCGCAGATTTTGCAAAGCATACACAATGTTCGTCTTCAGGTTGGAGTGGTGCCAGTGCCACTGCTTTAAACTCAATGTATTTATGATTAAAGAATACCAATTTTTCTTCATTTCATCCTATCATCGTTGCATGGCGACATTTTAGGAACAAAATAATCTAGATTGTTTCTATAGTACAAAGCTACCACTCCTCCTTCTCTACAGTGAAATCACTATGTCAGTCACAACAATAGGCTGCAGACGGATACTTTAAATTTTGAACTAGCGGCAAAAATAATTTTCAATCGAAACGAAGAATTTATGAATATACGTATACATTTACGACTCCAGAAATTTTCCAGTAAAAGTAAAAAATAAAGTTGTTTCACTCATGAGAAATTAGAGAAATGAATTTCTTTAAACATTCTGATAGAAGGGAAAATAGTTTTCGGTTCAATTTTTAATTGTACCATTAATTTGAGCTTATCGTTCTTAGTCTTTTACACTTCGAATTTCAAGTAACATGATTTCAAATCATCTAACCAATTATTATCATTTCCCCAGAATGAGTGCGTAAAAAGCATTTCCCCGAGTCGACCTAGATTCAAAATCAAGTTTTTTCAACTAAAACCTAAACAGATTTTGGTTAAGCGAAAATTCTCTCCCACTACCACCACCATTTGCTTCTGTTCAATATTGTCACATGTACAAATTATCTTTATCAACTTATAAAATGTCATGTCTTTCTTAGGGCTTGTCTTCACTCGTTATTCTTTTCGTCGTGTCGTTATTCTTTTTTCTTCCATGTAGCGTTTTCTTACCATGTCTGCTCCTCATCAAAGTGAAATGTAAAGAGCAAGTTTACCTTCATCATCTTCATCGTCATAAAAAATGAATCACCTTTCTTAAAAGGATTGGTGCTAGGATTGGTGGTGGAGATCATTAAGCTCAAAGGGAATGCTTTTTCTCAAAGGTCTAATTAAATCCGCCTGTTTATCTGGTTAAAACAGATCTAGAGCGGGGTTTTAATGCTCTCTTCAAATAATTTTCCTTTATTTTTTTACTTACATATACACTTCTTGTTCTTCATTTCCCATCCTTTTGTTTATTTTGGCCTGTGTCCATTTCCCTATGGCACATCGCATCGAATTGCATCTTTCCTCTTATTCCTCTATGCATACTAACATGTTCACATTCTCGAAGCGCATCTTTCTGATCCCTTCGTTTTCAACTAATCTTTTCTTATTTTTTTGATGGAATGCTATCATCATCGTCACTAGAAGAAAGCCATCTTCATGAGCTGCTACGTTTACATATTAAAAAAAATATTGCAGTTTTTAAATTACCCACACGGCACGACATAGAAATTACCATGACACTGCGCACTGCTTTAATTTTTGAAAGATTCTATTCGATTTTTTTCTTATCGTCGTGTGCAGTTCTAGCGTCTCAATATCTTGCGTTTGTCTAGACAAACGTGTTTCTGAGATTCTGAGACTTTTATAAAGAAACCTTTACCTCAAGGGAATGAGTGGGAAAGTTGCAAAAACAAAACTCTACTACTCTACTTACACCTAAGTGTAGTATTTCCCTTCTGAAGCAAGACTAGGTAATAAAATGTAGGAATTGGCTATCAACAAGCTCATAGGGGTTTGATTGATGGCCACTAGTAGCACACCATCATCAACATCACTGACTAATTGACATGGAAATAAGCAATGCACACGCGTATATAGATCGCGTGGGCGGATTGTAATGTCAAATGACGATTCCCGAAGGATGGAAACATTGGAACGTTAAACAACCATAAAAATATTTATGCATTTTTATGTTTCCTTCATATTTTGTTGACTACGACGACGATGATGATAACTACCTAATGACTTCCAAGTCAATACAATATTTTTCTTTTCCTCAATTTTTTGTGCAATATTTTGTTTCAGCCGTCCCATTTTGATAGATACCACACTGCTAAAAATGTAAAATGAGACCACGTACGTAAAAATGCTTGAGCAAAGCAGTTTCATGTCCGTACTTACGTGCAGTTCTCTTGTCACTCAAACACTTATAATCCTGTGGTCTGGCCTCAAACCCGACTTCTTCATTCCGTATCCTGGCAACTTAAATGTAATGTAACTATAACTCATATTTTCTGAGGAATCGAAATGTAAACGTCAAACTCAATAAAAAAGTCCAATATTATTGGTAATAATCATGGTAAAACGTTAAGCCCCGCACCTGTTTCTCTTGTTACATTTACTTATTTAGATCTCGTCTTTAAGTGCGATTTGCTAATTTTTGAAGATTTGTCATGGATTTGTGCACGAAATGTTCCAATCTCTCGCACGTCGTATTGCAAGTTCGAAATGTCCTGCCTGTAGCTTTCTGCAACGCAATACATTGATTTACATTTACAACCGCTTCTTGCACGGTTTTGATTTTACTCAATGCTGAATGTTCACGCTCGTATCGTATTTTATAATATCATACTTTGAATAAGTGTAATTGAATGACCGGTAGAATTGGAATGATTTTGACATGGCACATTTTATGCAGAGTTATCACATTATAAAAATGTTTGTGCACGTTAGTTATATCCAAACTATATCTCCGCTTATGTATGCATGTGATAATGCAATGCCGCTCTAAGGAATGGAATTAAGTATTTATGTATATGCACGCGAGGAATGTTATATGATTATAATGAATACTATTTTAGAGCACCAAAATTATTACACACAAATCCGTTCACATTTTGTCATAATAATTCTGATATCAAACAGCATGATGAAGCAAACATGTAACTAAATTAAGTAAAAAACAAAGAAATCTGTACGTGTGCTTAAATCACCATCACCGCGAATGAAAGCGACAGCACTTGACAACTCGCATTGCTCTACCGTTATCAACGGAAACAATGACAATCAAGATATTCTTTGGCGTTCCATGGTTCTATGTCTTTTTTTAATTTGGGATTTCCCTTGAATCGTAACGTTTAGGCGGCTCCGGGTGCACCAAAGGTAGTGGAACCTCCAAAGCTCGAGGTATCCAAGGAAAAATCGCCGGTACCAAGTCGAAAGGGCTCCTTGGCACCAGGAAGCGGTCCATCCTCTCGTAGAGGCTCACTCATTCCGCCAGAACAGGAGGGCAGACGACCCTCTCTCATCATTACTGATGAGGTACATCAATCATTCCGTCAATTCAACTTTTTGTATTTTTAAACGTCATTTTTTTCAGCTTTTTTCATCGGAAGATAAATGAATAATTGTCGAATTTTAGGGGAATATTTTTCATTAACTGAAATGATACTTTTCATGTTTTCTAAACAATATGTACAGTATTTTTCCAGGCATTCCTTAGACTTGGTCATATACCAACCAAAATCATTTCTCCAAATTTCCTCAATCCCACCCAAGATTCCCTTCTGTATTACTTCTATTTTGAAAATGAAATTCAAAACTCAAAAGCAAAAAACCTTCGTCAGATTAGCATTTTATTTCACGAAGAGATCCCAGAGGCAGCGATGTAACAAGAGGAAAATCACGAGGTTTCAAAAAATTTAAGTTTTATACTAAAGAAACTATTTGTGCTGTCTAATTTGTGTCCGTCCAAATACGTTCATTCGTTTCGTTCCCCAGTCGATCCATTTCCCATTTAATTTTGTAGCAACAACCTTTTCTCTCCTTAAATATATTATTGGTACAAACAGAATTTGTAGTTTACACTTTCCAACAATTTTTAAAGATCAAGCAAGTAGCCCACTCTAATAACACCTTTTTCTTCACAGAAATATTTTTTTTTAGAAATGAAATCTAATCCATCTCTATTTTCATTTTAAGTAGAAACAACCTTTAAATAAACCTATTTTTTGTAGAATAAAATAACAATGAATGATGGAAACATTTTTTAAAACGTTTTTGAAATAGTTCTCGTATAAATATACTATGATTATTATTAGGAGCATAGGAAGCTTCGGCCGGGAGAAGTTTTGGAAGAGAAAAAGGTGAGATCTTCATCAAAATGTTTTTTTAACGCAGGAAGTATAACATTTTTTTTAAAGATCAATACTTTTAGCTTGGCTCGAATAATATATAAGAGACCGTTAAATTTTTAAAGAACGGTGTCTTTAAGTAACTAAAAAAGTAATTCTAGTTAAATATCACATATTGCACGATATTATGTACAAATTTACATCACAAATGTAAATAATTTTATATATAACAGAATGATAAACTTTTTTGTAATAATATTTTATTTTTATTTTTTGAGAATGAGCTACTATTTATACATACTTTCAATTATTAGCAGTACGAAGACGACTCACCCGCACATTTTTTTTAAATCAAACGGGAAGGCCGAATCAGCTTCCGTTTTTTTCGCTACGAGTACTGCCTAATCCTATATAAATAAATATATTTTGCCTAGTTTTTATTTTTGAAGATAAAAGCAAACGTACAAGAACCTAGAATTTAACACTTTTTTCACGCTTCTCCACCTCGCCATGGACGCCAATTTTTGGCTGGAGAAACCTATTTCTGTGTTTTATCCTCCCCTTATGTTTCTAACACTCGCTATTATTCATTTATTTTGCAGCTTTATCGTAAAAATACTTTTATGTTGCTGCGCTCGTTCGATCTTCCATAAAAATGTTTGTACCAGTTAGAAAGAAATTCAAGAAAAAATTAAATGAAAATCCTCTGGAATTCTCTTCATTTTGAGTCGTATGAAGAAGGTTAAATAAATGAAAAAAAAAACATAATAATAAGTGTCTAAATGAATAGGTAGTAAAAGAATATATTTCTGCATCAGAAATTTTTTCATTCTTGAAATTTAACCTTTTAATCGGTTTCTCGCTACACAGTCTGGAAAACTTCGTCCGGGTGAACTTTTGGATAAGGTGAGATTTTGGTATAGAAAATTAAATATTCTTTTGACATTTTTTTAAAAAGAAAATCAGCACGCACACACACAAATATACATAAAATTACTACCAAAATTTTACATTTCGATTTTGCGAATTATGGTACTATGAAGCTTCTGCTAGAAATCTGGTGCAGAGAATTATCCACTTTTAAACAGTATTAGTATATTTTTAAATAGATGTATCCCTGTTTTTAGAATAATTTTTAGATGAATGATTTCAATTAAAACTACATTTTTTTTGGCTTGAAGAAGCTTCAAGAAATTTACTTTGATATCTACTCCGTCCTACATCTGAATAACTTGTAATATTTTTGAGTAGACAATAAACAAGCCGAAAATTTTTTTGAGGTTGGGGAACATTCATAATGGTTCTGAAAATCAATGCCAAATGGTTTGCATTTGTAAGTAGTCCAATTTTTCAGTCGATTGGTCGATTCAGACACCAAGGTTAAGTTTTATGTTGCACTGCAGCCATTCCTGACATTGACTTCGCCTTGTGAATGTTCCTTACGTACGACGTAGGTAGAATTTATAAATTTTTGAAAAATATCTACAAGCATTTTGATGGAGTTTTTATTCACTTGAGTCTCTTCACCAATAAGACGGCATGTTGCAGACTCACATTACAATTTTCAGTAACTCACATAAATATTATGGCTTTTTGCTAGATTTGGTTAAAGTACCTAGCTTTTTTTTTTAAATTTTTTCTCTCCAATTTTTCTTACGCATGTTCAATTGCAACCACATTCATCATGTTATTTTTTTTTGCTTTCCTTCAATGCTTAAACATTTTTCAATATTTTTTTTCGCAAAATAAAACATTGAACGCCGCGTAAACAACAGCACGTGTCGTGTGTGCCATTCAAAAACATCTTTTTTGCCAACAATTGTTACACGCATGTCGAAAATTACAAGATGAAAAAATTGCACGCGTCTCTCACTCAAACTACCCGACCAACTGAAGATTTGAAATCCAGACTGGGTGCTTTTTCTCTCTCTGAAGTGCTAGTGTTTATTCAAAGAAACAATAACGGTATTACCTTAAAGAAATTAAACATTTCATGCGCCTTATCTACTGGCTTTAACAGTACCACCTCACGGTGGTATTGTTTTCTAATTTCACCCAAACCGATTGCGATTGGAGCTACTCGCATCTTCCCTGAGGGCCACACGCGATTTCCTTCAATTTCCAATGCCTCCTTACATTTCCTATTCTTTTTTATTTTTTATTTTATTTTAATTTAAGCTATGATTTGACTTGGTTGTTGCTGGAGTAGTGCGGGTCAATGATAAAAACTATGTTCAGATTTTTGCAATATTTTAGCACCTTGATATAATGAAAAAGCATTCATTATTCAGCGACCCGCAGTACTCTAAAATCGTGAAGCGGACACAACTTACGAGAACTAGGCGACATCTTCGAAAGTGTCCTAGAATAGAGCATGAGAATTGGTTCTGAAATGATTTCAGGTTCATTTTGTCTTCTTACCTAATTGGAACAAAAAAATGCATGGTTTATAACGTTTCGTCTGTCTTAGGAGAAAACGTAACGCATGCATAATATAAATTTGCTGATGATAAAACGTTCGACGAAATTAAAAAGATAACAATATTACTTATCCATAGTTTAAAAATTCGCCAGTGATACAAATAATGTGTATATATTTCCGGGCGAATTTACCTTTAGAGAAATTTGTTATTGTAAATATTTGTCTGTAAGATCCCAACAAACCTGATTTGAAATCCTCTAATTTGTGTATATATTCTACTTCTCTTATCGCTTCATCACTGTGTACATAAACGTGTGCAGACTAAGCGAGGTGGCCTCCTCGGACCGGGTTTGGATAAACAGGTTAGCAATTTCAACTCCTAAGTAGATTCCGCATCACAACTACTCACACACAACAAAAGACAAGGAAAGGAAAAAAACGTTTTCATGTCATTGTCATTTGTCACCAACTTTTCGTCTACTTTTCTCGTAGTCTGTTCGTTCATTAGGAAAAATTAGAGTTTAGACAGCTTTCGTTTCCAGTCAAATAATAATAATGAGTAGTAGTCACCTTTGAATTGATTATGTCGCATTCGTAATATACACCTTGTTGTACCGTCTTTGTACTGTACCGCATTTATAAATAGTTTTCGTCAAAAAAAGTGCTTTAAATAATGCTAGCCAGGTAGTTTGTCTCCACGTCATCTTTGTGGCGACTATTTTTTCCTGGATATTTTCACAACAATTTGTATTGAAACTTTTAGGCTCCAGAAAAATCTATAATAAATCGGAGTAAGTATTATTATTTTTTCAATGATTATGAATTATGAAATTCAACTCGAATCAAGTCATCAAGCAGCTTTATTTTTATTTTCATTTTTTACAACCATCCCACGTCTCTTTTTTCAGTTTACCCGACCTACTGCTCTATTCGTTTATTTTTCATCGTCTTAACAAATTCAATTTTATTAACTTTTAATGTATATTTTTTGTGAATTTGTTTTTACACGAATTTTTGAAAAACAAATTCAAATTTTATTTTTGCTTTATCAATGTTTTTCCTGCTGGGTTAAAAAAGGAGAATTAAAAATTCATTGGGAAATATATAGTTTATGTGAGTATATGTTTTTGTGTCTGCGCTTCAGCTTTTTATGTCATAAACGCATAATTATTATTTTATGGTAGCTTCATTATATTTATTTTCGCAAAAGCATACGTTTCTATGTTATAATATGTCTTATTAGCTTAGCTTTTTTGGGCTCACGCAAAAATAAAAATACGTGCTGTAATCGCGTCATGTGTCACTCGCATTAATATTCGACTCAAGCTTTCTTTATGTAAATATGAATTATTTTCCGTGTACAGAAACCAACATTTTACCAAAATTATAAACGGACTTATATATATCTATATGTAAAATAATTGATACATAATTATTGATGGGGTTTACAAATCAAAAGAAAAAGAAAACTAACTCGTTCATTGTACAAAATTAATTTTCTCAAAACACACTGAACACATAAAACTAATCATGTAATAAAATATATTGTATACAAGAGCATAAAAGTAACTTTAAAACATGACGAAATTTGTTTTTCTAACTGGTAAACGCTTTCTCAACACAAAATGAAACTTTTTTGTTCTGACGATATACACGCATTGACATAAGTAAAATTAAATTAGTTTTAATTGTACTGTGAAAGTATATGTGAAAACGCATGTCACAATCACGCTTTTTATATCACCAAACAATCACGTACTCATGTGATAGCATGTTGAAAGAATGGATGTTATAATATGAGACTGATTACTGTAGCGGCGACGACCCAGCACTGATGTGCGACGACCTAGTGTTGCCGACCTGGAGGAGAGGATCGAGAAACCATCCACTCCTCTCAGGGCCGTTGGAGATGCTGGGCCCCCAGCGATTGTTGATATCCAGGAAAACTACACTGCTGTTGAAGGTTGATTTCGAAAAGATATTGTTTGATAGAGCAAGTGGACTTGAATCATGTAACGTTTGTTTTATAGATGCCAACGGCTATATCACCGTTCAGGTTGAGGGCAACCCAGCCCCGACCTTCAAGTTTTACAAGGGCATCACTGAGATTATGGATGGTGGTCGGTATAAATTCGTCACTGATGGGGATACCAACATGATCACCCTGTGCATTCGAAAGATCAAACCAAATGATGAAGGAAAGTACAAGATTGTCATTTCCAACGCCCATGGCGAGGATTCCGCTGAGTGCACCCTCTTCGTCTCCGGTAAGTGAAACTTGTTGCGTTGTCAAAGAACATGATTTGATATGATGCTTGATCTAACCAGATGCCAGTGGTATGGATTTCCGTGCCATGTTGAAGAAGAGAAAGTACCAGAAGTGGGCGAAGGAAGAAGAAGAGCTGAAGGTTGAGCTAAAGGAAACTCCGAAAGATGAGAAGCCTAAGCTGAAGCACATTGAAAGGGTAAGTTTTGTGGGAAGTAATTGTATTGATTTATGACTTCTGGTGCATTACCATTACAACTGCCGAAATCGTAATCCCGAACACCATAAGAGCTCCGCATTGGACTCAAGTAGGTACACAGGTACAAAGTATTTTAAATACACTTCCTTCTTTTCTCTGTCTTTTTTCATGCCCCTGTCAATGCATGGGGTTCTTCGACACTTTTTCTTCTTCTTTTATACTATCCTACTTTTCATTTGTTGTCAACTTGGTACATTAGAACTGAATGGTGTATTAAATGTTCGCTTTTTTGTAGCCAATGTTTGTTGTTATTCATGTCTACCCACGTTGCCCTTTGATGTATTCGTATTGTGGCCAAATTTTTTATTATTATATCCTTGTCTTGGTTACCCTTATTCTCTATCCCGTTTCATATGTCTCCCAGAAACTTAGTAGTGGTCACCCGGAAATTTTGTCCGGAATATTTGAAGATCCGGCCCACGACTTTGTGGTGAAAGTTGAAGGGGAGGAGGTGCTAAAAATACCTTCAACAAAAAAGGAAAAATCTGCTTGGAACTGGGTCAAGGTACACGATATTGCTTTAATGCTCCGGCCCAACCTACAACAAATAATTCCTTCCATGCGTAACGCAAGAACGTAAACTCCTTTTGATTTACAAAATGAGTCTCCCAATTTTACGTTACATATTTTCCTGCCTCCCCTCAGCTTAAAGTATAAAATGACCAGGGAAATATTTGGCGGAACCTGGGTAAGGTTCATTGATCATTCCTATTTACAAAAATATTGCTGGAGCATTACTTTACCGACTGAACATAACTGCATCCCATCAGCGGTTTTAGTTGCATGACTTCCCCGCATGGAAATAATACAGGGAGACTCTAACTTTT
>JAHZMX010005005.1:0-24182 GCA_027743895.1 Seira musarum
CATTTTTACCCGTTTTTGCCCATTTACTTATTTTTACCTATTTTTAGCCCATTTTTACCCAGTAAAATCCTATTTTTACCCATTAAAACCCGTTTTTGCCCATTTTTACCTTTTCAACCCATTTTTACCCAGTCTTTGCTTGTTTTTACCCACCCGTTTAAACCCGTTTTAAAACGAAAATATAGAAACCCATTTTTATCAGCTGGCCATCTCTGACGCAAATACAAACCTGTTTGTATTTGCGTTGTCTAACGCCACATTCCCTGACTTGGGATAGAAGCATATCAGAATTACCAGAGAAGCTCCGTGGCTAATGTAATTTGGAAAATAAGACGGATTTGTGACGTGTCACTACCCTTAGATCGGTTTCATCAAAATTTAAATGAAATCTGAAGGACATTTTTGCGATAAGATTGATGCACTGCGAACCAAATGACTCATTCATTAAGGAATGGCGTTCTCTGATCTTCTTTTAATTGAATCTAAATTTACACTTGTCCTTCTCTCGTCTTATTAAGTCCCATGCAGAGTACGACTATTTCAATGAAGTACACACTTTATTTTACTCCGGTAAATAAGTATGCAGATTCTACTATGAGCACCGTCATGAATGTAGATGCACGACCGCGACCCAAACCCATGACAAGCCGCACTGACATTTGGAATGTTATATGCATAGGGTTTGAACTTGTCCGGCAAATATTCTTATTTTCGACCTTGGGGGGGAAACTTTGTCATAATCATGATTTAAAATCATTGGATCCCGCTCATATTCTCATGAAAAAGTGCGACTGGCCTAAATAACGAGTCAAGGAGTTTGCTGATGTTTTTACGCCTCAGTTTTGGCTATGACTGGACTCTACGAATACGGCCGCTAATTGTCCAAAACATTTATGTCTATCGTCCTATTCGTAAAAATTTTTTCCTGAAGTTATTCAGATTGGTTAGATAATGGATGAAAGAAGAACTACTATAATCGCTAAAATTGTGATATATTTTATACGTAGGTATTCACAATCAGAATTTTTATGGTTTCAGCTGCATGCGCAAATATTATTATGCGAATTTTTTGTTACGTAAAATCCAGAAATACGTATTTATGGCAGTTGAGGATAATCTAATGTAGGTTGTTCGTTGACGCAGAGAAATGGTTTTGATTGCGTGCCAAAATTGGATGATAATGCCCAATCTTAACTAAAGCTCATTCAGAATTCCCAAGACTCCCTTGTTTTCTCGTCTTTTTTTTTTCATTATAAATATAATCAGCATCAGCTACATCGTTTTTTTTTTGGACTCTGCCGATTTACATTACACTTGATGATCTCGCTATTCGTGCGAAGCTGAATTGCACATCAAAATGATGATCGCGCTTGTTATTTTGTCATTCTAATACTTATTCCTGTATTAGAGTTCAAAACGGACAAATGAATCGCAAAGGGGAATTCCTAAACAACCATTCTTTACCTGATATTTTGCAATAACTGCAAAATAATATTTCTTTTCTCACCTTTTTTGTCACGAACGCGAACGATCGTACAATAGCGATACACGTTCACCATTAAACACCGGCGTTTTGTATGCAAAGGATGTCTTCACTTGTCTATTTAAATTCCGATTGTCAGCAACTAAAACCACATCAAAAATACTTTGTCATCTCGTGTTATACAATATACAATCCAGCACTGAAAATCATGACCTGACCTTCATAAATTACTAACAATAAAATCCAACAACAACAGTATTTCGTATACTTTCAGATAATTGAACTTACATTCCAGTGCAATGTCCGGTCCGACAAAAGGTAAAGACAGTGAATGTAACAACATAATTTACATTAATTATGCCCCACGATACATTAAAAATTACATGTCTTATTTTGTCTAGACTAGACTACTCATAACTGTACTAGTATTTTTAAGTCTGCAGTATGTATACATGTATTCATTCACATTGTCATTCTAGCATTTTTTTTTCAACTTCAAGCTAGACTGATTTTAGGTTACCTATCAATCTGACGATAAATGTGACATAATGACACTGATGTTCAGCATCCCATCATCATCACATCACACATCTAATTGTCATCATTTAAGAATCTAATAAACGAACATCCATTACAAATACAACTACAACGTACTAAAACATTTTACTGTCGATGGGTAACCTAAAACATCTTTAGTAGATGATATCACATTGCTAGGTCGATGATTCCGAATGTAATTAAGGGACAAAAATTCAACCACACGTAATTTTAATTCTAATCCACATCCATTTGCCTGTCGTAATGTCTAAAACCATCTGCAAATGAAATTTGAATTCGAATAAATTGTCAATTTAGCCATTCTCGTCATTTCTGGTGGCCAGTGAAAAAAGATTACTGATTACAAACTTGTTACGCCTATTTGAATAGAATACACAAGATTTTTTTCCCAGCTATCCTTCTCATTTAATTTTATGATGCGCTGGAAGCTTTGTTTTATGAATTCTTTAAAAAAAATAAACAAGATTTGCCTTATGCCTCCTCATGCTACCAACTCTCATTATGTAATTTAATCTTCACGCATTTATCATGAATGATATTATTCCCTTTCGTTAGTTGTTTTTGTTGGTGATCATTTTTTCTATTCCTTGTTTTCTGGATGCTTTGATGAGGTAAAAAAAAGAAGAGGAAAATGACATGGGGTAGTAGACGTGGACGTATGAAGGAAACCCAAGTCAGAATAACGATGATTACAACATCAATCTCCAAAAAGCATTCTTAAAACTCGTTACATCAGCTTCTCCCGATCATTCAAGAAATATTCTTCGAGACGAGACGTTCCTCCAAAACCCCTGGACAAAAAAAAAAGTTTCTCATTCAATCGTCTTGTTTGGCCATTATTTGGACAGAAACAAGTGTCGAGTTTGAGTGTAAATTGGTTAGCTTTTCTAGTGTGCATGATTCATCAAGCATTTTTGGTTGTTTAACGTGCCATTAGTAGAACTGAAAGTACGTGATTGCATTGTGCAAGGTGGTGGTTGTGATATTCGCGTACTTACCCATTCCATCCGTAATTTTTCCAGACTTATTTAGGGTAAGTTGAGAATTGAATGGAAAAATTCGAAATTTTGTAAAGATTGAATAATGGAAAGTTGAAGTTACGTGGACTTATATACTGCGTAAATAAATGATCAAATATACAGTAAAACCTCCATATAAGATCACCCCAAGGGGAAAGGTTTTTTGTATCTAATACATATAGAGATGCTCCTATATAGAAATTTCTACTTAAGATCACTTGTCCCTTATAGGGAAATATTCTACATGAATACAATGTGGCAAAGCTTTTTATTGCCTCGTTAACGAACAGCAATCACAAATATTTAACAAACGTTAACATAAAACAATTTTATTACCGAAAAATATTTCTCAACCTTGAACGTACTTCTATTTTTCAATATTGAGATGAGTGATTTGCCCAAAAAATCTGCATGATCTTATACAGAGAACATTTTTAATGGCTTTATATCTTGTGTGTTTCTTTTGTATGTATCTAATACGGCGGTGATCTTATACAGAAAGATCTTGCATAGAAGTAATTTTCAATGAAAAAACGAAGGGGAATTCACAGAGGTGATCTTATGAGGAGGTTGATCTTATATAGGGTGATCTTGTATGGATGTTATACTGTATACCTAACCTAACCTAACCTAACCAGAGATGGCTAGATGATAAAAATGGGTTTCTATACGAATCTTTTTTAAACGGGTATTACGGTGGGTGGGTAAAAACAAGCAAGGATTGGGAAAAAACGGATTGAATAAGTAAAAATGGGATTTAATGGGTTAAAACAGATCACAAATGGTGAAACGGTCTAAATAGATGAAAATGAGTACAGACAAAACCGGGTAAAAGAGATTAAAGTGGGTTCAAACTGGCAAAAATCGATTTTGTCCAGCAAATATATATGGGTAGAAATCGTTTTTACCTATGTAACTCATTTTTACCTAGTTTACCCCGTTTATACCAGACCTGGTCAGTGGGTAAAAATGAGTTTAATGGATGGGTAAAAATAATGATAATGATAAACTGGACAAATCGTGTTTATGGGCAGAAGCGGGTAAAAATGAATAAAAACTAGGAAAAATATGTTTACCCGTTTTACCTAATTATGGGGGTAAGCTATTTTTAGTTCGGGTAATATCTATCTCTGGTTTATACCCCTTTTTGGGGTAAAATCGATTTTACCCAAGGTAATATTCATCTCTGTTCCAAACCATTATTTTTTCTTAAAAATTTTCTTTTCCATTCGAATTTCTGGTTTTCCAGTTCTCACGTTTTGTTTTGCCTTTGTTATTCAGAAATTATCTTAATAATGCTTACTCTATCAAACAATTTCATATGAAGCTGGCATTTATATTGAATCCATTTCAGGGAATTGTATATTTTCTTTTTGAAACTACATCTGGGGGAGGATAGAAGTCATGCCTGTAATAAGCAGTCTCGAGTCCACATCGAACGATGTAAATAAACTCTACATGACAGCGGAAGAAACCGAGAAGCCTGAAGAAGTAAAGGTTAAAGGTGAGAAGAATGGATGTTTTTCTTAAGAAATGCTTATATTCTGTCATCACGATTACATCTTCATAGGCAAAGTTAATACAATCGCAGTCAAGTTAGCTTTTCAAATGGTTTTCGTTTTTCCATGATAATTTTCATGTTTCCTATCTTTTTAGCTCTTGTGAGCATGACATAATAATTGAGTGTGACAGCTTCTTTGTACTGAATGAATACAGAATCGTGAGAGATTCTTCCTCTTCGCATTGCGTGAGGAGTTTGAGATAAATAAACACGAGATTTTTTATCATTCTTAAAAATCCTATCATTCTTTTACTCCTTTTATCTCATTTTATTGACGTTTCCTTTGGGCGGCCTGGTATTTATGAATGATTTCATCAATAGTATTAAAGACCAAAAGGATGTTTGTACCTCGCTCTTTTGACCATTTTTGTCTTTTAAAACTGAAAGTAAGTTTTATTTTGTGATAAGAAGTTTGGGTCCAAAATCCCAAGTCTAGGGCGTCTTAAAGCTGTGCTGAACGAGATATGAAACATTATTTTGAGGGCGTTAGATATAATATGCTTTGGATCTTTATATCCCGGTCCAGAACTTGAAATGAACGAATCGGATATATGGATGACATCCATATATCCATCCATAAAAATGTCATCCAGTCACGACGAATGTTTACATGCGTATTCATTCATTCAAAATTATTTCTTTTTCCTTTTCAGGGAGAATTCCAGCTTTCATCAGCGGAGGTTTGTGATGAAACATAATTCACAAAATGTTTTTATGTTGGAGCCAAGCAAGTCAGAATAAATATATGTAATTTTTGATAATCTTTTTCTTTCGTAAAGGAAAGTATCTCCGAGTTGGGCCAGCTAAATTCGATCTGCACGATTTTACCATGAATCATTATCTCGATGGTACTCATTTTATCCATGAAACCACGTTGTTTTTATAACATTCAAATTTACAATGACTTTTAATGACGCCGATGTATTTTCCCGGATAGGATATGCGATGATTTCAAAATTTGAAATGAAGGATGACACGATAATTTTTGACAAAAAATTTGTTCAATCTGATGTCTACAAAAGAGCTCTTGCCCAAGGTATTTTGTAAACTTCAAAAACCTCTTATTTTAATGCAAATTAACATTTTTAATGCAATTTATTTTGACTTTATTTAGGTAAACCTATGGTAAATGAATTTGCAACTCGAGCTGTGGCTGATCCAAAGAAAGGATTTTTTGCACGAGTTATTTCAACTCTGGTAAGCCCCATTAAAAAATATTTAAATTAAGCCTGAGCTAACCCTTACGACTTTTCATTTTCAGCTTCCTGAATTCACTGACAATTCATACTCGACCCTTTTCCAAATCGGAAATGATTTATTTTCCACATGTGATACGCAATACTTCCACAAAATAAATTCATGTGGATTAGAAGTTGAAAGCAAATGCGATGTAAATAAGCTTTTTGGTGTGAATGGACACTGCGCTCATCCAGTTACCGATCAGAATGGCGACGTTTACAACGCTGGTTTTTCGTTGGGGGCAACAGGGGTCAAGTACCATGTATACAAGCTTGGTGCTGGCAAAACTTCAGATGAAAAAATGAAGAACGGGAAAATTATTGCTTCCGTTTCAAGCAGGTAGGACACGACTTACACATCTACAGATTCCTCTTTACATTAATTTTTGTTATGCATTATTGCAATCCTATCAAGTGCGTTAATTAAAGTTGATTCAAAATTTTCAAACATAGATTGACTGGACAAATTGGCACAGCCCATAGTTTTGGCAATTCAGAGAATTACCTGATTTTCGTAGAGCAGCCATATATGGTGAGCGCAAAGCGGATTGCTGCGTCTGTCGTTAAAGGAGATGTTTTAAAAGGTTACTATTTCAATTTTTCACTACAAACGCAAGTAATGTATCAGTTCATTTAAAAGTGATTATGATTAATTATTTTTGATCTATATGATTTAATGTCCACAGATTGGCTGGAATGGCGCCCAGAAGAGAAGAATCGGTTTTATATTATTGAAAAAAGTACTGGAAAAGTTTTCAAAACAGAATTTTGTACAGACGCAGCGTTTTATTTCCTGCATTTTATCAATTGTTACGAGGAATCGAACCAGGTTAGTTAACATTGTGATTAAATATCAGTAGCATCAAGTCTAATAACATTTAATATTTACAATTGACCCCCCCCCCAAATGCTCCTAATCACAAATACCAGACATAGTGTCTAAATCAGCAAGTCTTGCTGCTGAAAAACGTTTTCATATTTTTATTTTGATGTCAAAATATATTCATGTATTCATGTAAATGTATTTTTATGAGGACCAACATCCTTAATAAAATTTCACTAATCATCACTATTTATTCAGTTGTGAGAGATTATTGGGAAGAATTTATCTGTATGTACAGAATACACCTGACACTACCGAATTAAATGTGACCCGTTAATTTAACGCAAAAATAATTGTAAAGTTTTAGCAGGGAAATAAAAATCGAAACCAACGAAAAGGCTGGTCTAGACAGTATGTCTGGTCTTTGGGATTAAGAGCGGGCACTCTTGGGGGTTCCCTTGTCAGTATTGTTATTGTAAACCATTTTTTAAATTGATTTAATTCTAGATCATTGTGGATCTCGTGACATATGATTCGCCAAGAGTCATTGATACGATGTATGTATCTGAGTTGAGGACCAATCCTGATCAACCGGAGAAAGAAGTGGACTTTCCCTGCGTCCAACGGTTTGTCGTCCCAATAATTCCTGATTTGAAGGTTGCCAACATCCGAGAAAATTTAAATCTTGTGAATGGTATCAATACAACATGTAAGGCACAAAGAAGTGGAAACAAGATTATCCTCACTGGAGAAAAAATACCGAGATATGGAATTGACTTACCCACCATAAATAAAAAATACTTCGGAAGAAAAGCAAGATACACTTACGCAGTCGGTATGATGATCAAGGACCATGAATTCCGAAACAGCATTTGCAAGATTGATCTAGAAACTAAGGAGGTTTTAAAGTGGAAGGATAGTGACCACACCTATCCTGGAGAGGCTTTATTTGTGCCAGGTATGCGCTTTTAAAAATTCATGCATTTTGGTCACAAATTACTTTAATTTTTTTTCAATGTTGCTTCTAGACCCAAAAGGAATAAATGAGGATGATGGGGTACTAATCGTCGCACTTACTGATGAACGTAAAGATTACAATGACCTTCTTGTCATTCTTGATGCAAAAGATTTGACAGAAATTGGCCGTGCTTCATTTAAGAACCACATACCAACCGGCCTGCACGGAATTTTCTTACAAAATTAACTATTATTACGCAGCTGATTGTGAGCATAAATTATTTATTTATTGGCTTTACAGGCGTATCAGGGAGTTACGTCGGCTGAAATAAAAAAATAATATTTAGTACAATTTTACACGCTTAATTTAATGTGGTTGTTGTTCTTTTTTAAAAATATATGCTTCGAAAAGAATAATTTATCATTTGACAAAAAAAAAATTCCAAAATTACCGAATAAATTCATATATTTCCACCTTATCTCTAATACATAAGCAGCGACGACAAAGTCGTGATATGCCGGCATAACATTTTCTAAAGAGATCACCTTCAACTATATAAAGACAAGTAAAGCAAAACTTAATCCAGCCGTACAGAGAAAAAATGGTGGAAGAAGTTTTCTCAAGTCAACCAGTTCCGGCTCAATGACAGACTTTTCCAACATGTCAGCTTGAGTACCTCAAAAGTCGATCAACCAAATTACTTGCCCAATGATGCCAATGATTGATTTTTTCCCTGAGTCCAGACTGATGAATTCGTTCGAGAGTCTCCATGAGCCATATCCGATTTACAGTATACATAGACAAAAACTCGAATAAATCCTTAAGCGATTGTTTCACAAAACCACAGTTAAAAGTACGCCCTAATTTATTTAAGTTAACCCAACAAGTATAATATGGAACCACAGATTCCACCATAGAATTTGAAAGAATGGTACTAAAGCCAAACCTCAAAAGCCGTTTTATAAGATCGTGTTGTAAAGGTGCGTTTAAAATATTAAACGCTTCACTAATTGGTCTTGTGATACGCTTCCGAACAAATGTTTCTTTGTAAATAGTTTCAGGAGAGTCATGACTACTTTTAGACCAAAGTATTGGGTGCAAATCATTCAATAGCTCGTTAATTGTGTCAAAAGCATGAAATGGAGTCTTTACTGTGACAGAACTTGTGATGCTATTTTCATATAAATTTGATATCATGAATGCGACACCAGCAAATCCCAAGTAAAGACCTTTCAATCTTTTCACGCGTGAAGGGTATTGTTTAAGCAAAATAAGCCATACATTGAAGCTCTCGTCGATTATGGAGTGTCTTGCTAAAAGTCTTACTACGGATATCAGAAACAGTACAGCTGATCCAATAATAAGTAACCAAGAATCTGTCGAAAGTCCCTCCAACCATAAGGGAACATTTAGGAAACTCTTCTTTTTAGTTTGGTCGCAGTAAAAGAGAAATTCCTCTGAAGACCGTGTCAATATCAGACCAGTGAGTAAATAATGATCATATGAAGGTATAGAAATGTAGCCTAGAATACATTGATTAGACAGGTCACAACTGAAGCTATTGTACTCATTGGGAACGTGATATGAGAGAATATTAAATGATATATTGTGTACTTCGCCTAAATAAATAGTTGACATTAGGCTTGGGTCGCAATAACCCATGTCTTTGGTCCGCAGTAGAAGTCTTGAACAAGCATATCGATCGGAGGTGTACGGGGAGTTTGTAAAGTAATTTGTTTTTGAAGTGGTAACCAAGGCATCCATTACCAACCCGTTAGTTTCTCGAAAATGAAGTCTGTGTGTCCGCAAAGGATCTTTCAAGATGGCTTCAATATTGTTTCTGGACCATGGTCTTCTCGTGTACATCAATTGATTACGGTAGCCACTGCAGACAAAAGTATATAGTGGGCTTGATAATGATGGCCCTTCCTGAATCAATATTTTTATTGAGGGAAGTAGTTCATCTCCAACGAAGGATAAATAAAAAGTGGAGAGAAGGGTGGTATTTCTGTACCCAAGAAGCACGTAAACGGTTGTTGGATACATTGCATGATTGAAAGTATTTCTCGCCATAACATTTTGTCCAGTTGTGGGGAAATGATATGAAGCAAATATCACTTGAAATGGTTGAGTAAATTTAAAGGTGGTATCACGTCCGAGGATTACACTCGGGTCGTATGAAAAGAATGTTAGAAGACGAAGGTTTTCCAGATTTACAAGATTTGCATTGATATCCCGTTTCAGTATGGAATTTTTTGAATGCAGCCATAAAATGTAGTTTCCCGGCTTTGTTTTCAGGAACCCAACCAATGAATTTAGGGCATTGCTAACCATTGTGCCATAGTATTCCAGTAACTTTGTTTCACTCATCTGTCCAGATACAGGTAATTTAAGCAAACTTAAAATTACTAAAGGCAAAAACAACCAATTAAATTTGAAATGCTTCATATTAGGTCATATGAGGTTTACTGTCAAAAGCTATCTTAAAAATTAGTTCAGGTTATTTGCCGTTTTTATCTATTCAGAATAATTCTGGAAAGTTTCTAACTTTGTCAATCCAATAATTTAGTTGTACTATAATGTAGTGTAGTTACGAAGGTTCAAAATGTTATATTTTTAGAATGACTACAATGAGTTATAGCAAATTCCAAATTATTCACCTTTATGCTTTTTGTATGGAAAGTAGATTTGATATTCAAAATTGTAAAACCAAGTCGATTTGAACAGCCTAACTAAGATATTTGCAGGAATTGTGGAGATAAATTCAAAAGAAATTCTTAAATAATCCATTAATTTTCGCTACGCCCATAAAATCGAATATACCACTTGGAATACAAGAGACAAAATCATGAAACTAGGGTGTTCGTCTCGCCGTGATACAGCTCAATGTCCATATAATAGGTAGGTGTGACGATAAAAAATAATTAATAACCCAACGGTTTCTCGTGTTCAATATGCAATTTCCGGTTATACAGGTACTGATAAGTATTCCATAGTTTAATATCTGTATATCAATCCATCGAATTTCACTTCTCTTGCACGCAAAAAGTTAATTCACATTTGATTGATCCAGGGTCTTGTATAAATCTTAGTTATGTAGGTAATTTAAAGAAAAATAAATTTAAAGTACTTTCCAGACTACCATGCAAGCAAGCAAGCAACATGTAATTGTTTTTCGTAGTGTGAGCCGAATAGTATGAGCGGAAATTAAAACTGCTGATATGCTTCAACGATATGGCTGTCGAAAAAACTTCAAAAAAGTAAATGGGAGTATTTAAAATTTAATAGAATAGGGAAGGTTTGGAAATGTCGGCATAGAAATAGGTCGTCATTTGAATTAAGTTTAAAATTCTCCAAGAAAAAGCCCCAAGTGCCCTCCTAATCGCACATACCTGTGTCTTGATTAATTTTTGCTCTGGTTACGAACACGTTCCCAATTCACTGTAAATTAGGTGATTTGATTTTAAGTTTTACATATTTTATTGTCAAAGCTTTCAACTATTTGGATAAATTTACGTCAAATGAATGAATATTCCGCAGGATATGGTGATCGGCAGGGATGGGTAATCTGACATTTGCTTAATCTGATTAGATTAACTAGATTAAGTCTCACAAAATTTTGGATTAGATTAAGATTAAGTCCCAGCATAGCGCTTTCCGGATTAGATTAGATTAGGATTAGTTCGAGTCAAAAATTTTCCAGATTAGATTAATTGATTAATTTATTAATCGATTAACTAATCTCACATGATTAAAAAAATTAACTTTTATCAGACTACTGTCTGATTTTACCGCGTAATTTTTTTCCATTTTGTGGATTTTTAAAATCAAAATTGCAATTTCTATAGACGAAAATGACAAAATTGTGGTATCGAGCTCAAAAATACTTTTAAAACGCCGGGCTTTCTCCAAATTCTAATGTTCAATGATGCCAGATGCATATAAAATTCTCAAAAATTAATCTGGTTAGATTAATTAATCTGATTAATTTTTCAAGTTTGACATTCCAGATTAGATTAAGATTAGTCGTCTATTTTTACGAACATCAGATTAATGATTAAAGATTAATTGAACATAAATTCTAAACATCAGATTAATGATTAGAGATTAGTTAATCTTTAATCTAATCTTAATCTGATTAGATTTTTAGATTAAGATTACCCATCCCTGGTGATCGGTGACAATAATGAATTAATAATGATTGTAATTTAGAAGCTGAATTTCTTGTGCAATAAAAAAATTTAACCCTGCCGTTAATACTTGACCTAAAATTCTGAAAAAAATAGGTGTCGTCCTCAGTACGTAAGGAACCTTTGTTCCAAATTTGAGGTCAATCGGTGACCTCTTTCGAAAGTTATCGCGTGCACGGCACACGGTCACATCATTCTCAATACTAGCTTCGCAAGCTCACAATACGTAATAACTTCCTTTTAATTTTTTTGATTAATGTTAGATTTCCAAAAACAATGCGGAGATAACGTGCTAAATTTTAATGAGTCGAGAGAAAAGGGGAAATACTTAGCAAGTGGACTGGATAAACCAAAAAATACTGATAGCAAAATCTGACTTTCCGTGTTTGTGTGACGTACACTGAAATACACGATTTTGGGCTTTATACAAAAAAGCATAGATTTTCATGTCCAATGAGGAGTAATACACTTGCTAACAAGGGAACACTTTCAAGTGCCCCCTCCCCTTATTCGCATATACCAGGCACACTTTCTTGTTCAGCTTTTTACGCTTATCACGATCCCGTTTCGTAAATACTTGAGATTTTTCGCAATTATTAGTGAATGTCATTTTTAAGAAAGAAATCGCTGGATTTGGGTGGGGATCGGCATCACTTTGTAAATTTTGTATGGTGCATGGATTTAAAGACATGGTCAATGAAAAAACACAAAATTATATATAAATCTAAAATATCTCCAGCATCTCGACAACGGATTCGTAACCACCGTAAAAAGCTGAACAAACAGTACGAGTGAGGTACGCGATTGGGGGGACACTTGAAAATGTGCTCTTGTAAGTAGGAAAAGTTGATGATTAGATGTCAATTAAAAATTCAATCACAGGAAACAATTATGCCAAATTACTTAAAAAAATTGTAAATGCAAATATATAAATGATTGCAATGAAGGAAACTGGAAAATGCAGTTGTATCGGTATCGGTTTTATTTCCCGATGCTTTCAGATTTCTAAAGTGATTATCAATTTTCGCCAACATGTGCTAAACCTGCTGATCATAAACGGTTGTACGATTTGCCCGAAAAATATTGGGGACACCAATGAACTTTGCACTGCCAACCGAATTTCCTGGCAGGATCAGATCCCGATGAAATCCTTTCAAACAAACGCATAAATATTCGTGAAGATTCATTCCATTTTCCTTCATTCGATCCACGCTAAAAACAATTTATGGCAAATGATTCTGCAAGTTAGTTATAGTATGTTTATAATGTAATTTTGTTAATTCTGTTTGTGACACAAAACCGTGAAAATTTATTTACAGATTGGAAGGAAGATTAGGATTCAGTAGTTTATGAATTGCAAATAATAAAAAGACTTTCATGAGTTGAGGATAGAGACAGCTCGAGCAAAAAAACGCATTTTTGCAAACCGGAAGAATAAACATTTTCTGTCAATCCGTACGAAAGTTTAAAATTACTGTGAAAGTGAAATACAGACAATCGTACAGGATCATCTTCTGATGTTATGAAAATTCGTTAGAAACCCACAATTTCATTGTGAATGCAGTAGAAGGGGAAGGGGATGCTTCATTTCCTTTGCTTTATTTATGACTAAAATAGCTTTGTTACTTCAGCAACGATTTTCTTCCAACTGTAGTTTACCAGATTACAAAATACTACAATACCTGTTTTGTGACCTATCTACATGCGAGCAGTACGATCGTAATGGACTGTAATTCAGTTGTCGCCTTTCAGTTTTACAAAAGATCGAATTCGAGAAAAATTAAAGGTTGAGAAAGGCGGAGCAAAATTTGATGTAATGATTCATGAGACCATATCCAACTTCTTAAAGAGACCACCGATTGAACTCAAATTATTTGGAATTGAAACAAAGGTTCACATAGCGTTCTGCAGTCGATACCTGTCTCTTTTGGATATAATTGGTGAACAATCAATCGACGACAAGGTCGAATATTAAAATCGTTTTTAATGAAACGAATGTCTTATGGGAGCTCATTTGGAATACCCTTGAATTGAATATATGACATGTCATTTGATATGTCTAACCGGCAACAGCAGCGGACGGTTAAAGCTTTTTCCGGAACGAAATATAATTAATACGTGGAATCTCTCTATAATTGCATCCCAAGGGGAAACGAAAAAGTGACAATTAATAGCAATTTAAGGGGAGACTTTTTTACATGTATATAAATGCAGTGGGGGAATTGATCAAGGGTCAATAATAGGGAAGGTCCACTATAAAGAAGGCAATTATAAAGAGACTTCACTGTACCTTCTTGGTTTTTTACTGTCCAAAAAAAGTCCACTCTAAAATGGGTATTCTTAAATCTATATTAATATAAGGCTAAGGTGTACGGGATGCAATCTCCAAGCATGTGCATTAAAACTAAATGCGTTTGCTTGAGTCTCACTGCGTTGCGTAGGAAACAAAAAGCAGTTTTTAGCGAAATGCTTTCAACAAGCGCTTTTTTGGCGAAATGGTTTGAGTATTTGTTTGTTTTCTATGCAGGTCCAAGAACCAGGTTCGATCCCGATGGGCATCGATGAAGTTATTTCAAATTCTTTTTTTGTCCATCATATCATCATCATACAATTGGTTTAGCTTATCTTATGTGAGGTAACTGGCCGGATTGGATTTGTCGAACTTTTCAGGGAGTTGTAAATAACGGATTTTGGAAATTTCTTTCAAGATTTAAATTATTCAGCGAAAATCGGATCCGTTAAATACATGAGGCAATAGCAAACAGCGAGAATTAAATTTTTGGGTGAACTACGAATTTATTTAAATATTCAAGGAAATAGTAAATAACGGATTTATTCGCTTTCATTTTTTAAAATATTGATTAACGGATTTATTTAAATTTTTAAGGAAATAGTGAATAACGGATTTAATCAATTATTTGGGGAAGTAATGAGTGACGGACACATTCAAATATTTTGGGAATTAGTGAATGACAGATTCGAGAAACAATTAATAACGGATTGTTTTAAGGGTATTTCGGATAACGATCTATTAACGATTTTTATTCAAATATTTGGTTGATTAATGTAACAAACTCGACTAATTCTTTGCAAAAATTGTGAGTAATGGATTTGTTAGGTATTTAAGAAACAAGAGAGTAATGGTAAACGGATTCGTTTCTTGATTTGGGATAATAATTAGTAACAGTTTTTATAGCAATATTGTGAGTCAAGGATATCTATAAAGTAACGGACTCATTTAATCTTTTGTGGTACTGTGTGGTAAAAGATTTCATTAACTAATGACCTGAATGCATTTATTTGTGAATGACGAATTTATATTTACTTATTAGGTGGAACAGTGTGCAACATATTGAATTAACGCGGATACGTAGGGATTTCAGCAAATAATGTCTGGAAATGGTGATTAACGGATTTACTAAAAAATTTTTGAAGTGGATTAACTGGCGAATTCGCCTAAATATTTATAGTAGTGGGTTAGCGAATTTGTTTAAATTTTCGAAAAATGGTAATAGTAACCCTTTTTGCTTGAAGTGTTTTTAGTAATGAATGCTCGAGTAATGGATTCGTATATTTTTTTCTGGGTAGAGAGTGTTAGATCCAATTTACCGTACTTTGGGGAGTACTGAGTAAAAGATTGCGTCTCTGGAAATCTTTTTATGAATAGTGAGCTACGGATTCATTTAATTCAGTTATTGCTGGGAAGTATTTCTTCCGATGAAGGAACATAAATAGTGGAAACTGTAGCTTGGAAATATGTACTTTAGTTCTGAAATGGCTTAATAGTTATTGTTTTTATGGGAGACAAAAACTGGATTTCTGTTTCTCTGCAGCAACACTTCATATTTTTGCAATGCAGAAGATTGTTTGACGGAATACTCATGTTTTGCTGGGCACTCAAGATTTGTCCACGTATGTGGACTGGCTTTTAACTAGTGATAATAATAATAGGTAATATAATGATGCATAATAAGCGACAACAGACTAGTACGGAGAGGAGAGAAATGTCATATTGATATGTATTATGTGTATCTAGCTGTTCTTATAATTTCTCAGCTTACCCCACCAAAGATGAGAGGCTGCGCCAGAAGCCGTGTTTTCAAATATTCCAAATGACAATAACAACAAATAATAAAAGATAAAGATAAAAGATGTATTAGCAAATTACAATATTAATCATTTTATGTGCAATACTATTCTGGGTGCTTTTAGGAAGATGCTATGTGCCTCGCGTCGGCGTCATGATTTCGTGGATCCATCGATCCATTAATTTTGCGGGCATGTATTTGAAATTTGAAGGATTTGCATAGATTGTGGTTGTAAACCATTTATCAGCTGGAATAACGAAATTGAAAAGAAAATGACTGGGCTTAGATTTTAAAAATTTAATACAATTAGTATTGTTAGGTATTGGGTTTTGGTGGCTGCGCTAGAAAGAAAAATTGTTGTTAAATTAGCCGCAATTGTGGAGAAGACTGAAAGTTCGGGGAAGATGTTAGAGGGAGATTTGGAAGAATGGAGCAGTGACTTTTTTGATGGAGTATGTACTCCAGTCCCTGTCACCTTGCATTGCGACGACAGCCTTAATCGTGTGAGGGAAGATGGGGAAGATTCTAAATTGTCGGATTTTGAACCTCCGTCCGCATCCCAAGACGGTCTTACTTTTCATGAAATGACACCAGCCCTGTAAGTCGACCTCTGAAGGTGTTCAGTCAGTTGTCATGTTTATTTTTAAAAAAATGTTGACCTTTTTTTAATTTTTGGACAGAGTTGATGATGAACCCTTCACTGCCAGTGAAGTTCGTCAAGGGATTAAAGACGTTAAATCAGATGATTCTGAGCCTTGTGTCGCAGCTTTAGCAATAGAAGCCAATCTGCCTACGCCGGATCCTGTGATTGTTTCGCAGTGGAGGACGTTCATTAGCACCGCGTATTATCATCCAAATATAATGGCTCATGATGATGTTGCCTGTCTAAAGGAATTGTTCCAGCTGCTCGGTTCGGATATTACTTGCGACAGTATTAACGTCATGATAGAATTGGGAAAGGTTATTTTTATTTGCCACTTTGAAAGAAGAATTCGGATAGAAAGTTTCATGTATTTTTTTAATTCCTATTCCTAGACTGATAGCAAGCCCTCATACAGCATTCGACCGCCGTTACCAGCATCAAAGCAAGCCCCATTGTTAACTTTTGCAAACGTCACTGACTTCTTCATCGAAAATGACTTACAGATTTGTATTGTCAGGAATTACAACATTAACGACTCAATGAAGAAAGCAGTATCAGAAATGGCAAATTTCATTATTGAATATCCTGAGGCACTCTACTTGGAAATGTATGGATTCATTCTAGACTTCCTGCTTAGATTTGGTGTCAGTTCAAAGTGTGTTATTGATACTGTAGTGAACACACAACGAAGGCGACGGAAGTCTCAAATCCCAGCATCTACTTTAGTTTGGAAACAAGCGAACAAACTCGGAAAAGGGAAGAAAGAATTCTTGGAAAAGCGACTGTTAGACTCCCCCGAGAAAAAGTTTAATCCTGTGGTCCCTATTATATCTGAGCCATCACCGGTACGTTTTTTGCGCAATAGAGTTGCAGGGGGGAGTGTAGAAGACCGACCAAACAATTCGGAAGCTCCTAATAAGTCGAATTCCGAACCGGTGGCCGACGTGGTCGTGGATCACATACCTCCATCTGCTGCATCAACCTCGACGTCTTCATTATCTAAGAGTGTCACTGAAAGTTTAATTAATAAAACTACAACCAGTACAATCTCTGAAGTAATTCCAGGGACGAACCCTTTTGCGATTAAAAGAAAATTATTCCACGAAGCCACTGGCATGAAAAAATTCGTCAACAAAAAACGCAAGCTTGTTAGCAGAATGAATCTGTCAGGTCAGTCGCAAAATCCGGATCATCAGGAGGTTTACATTTCACCATCTGGAGCAAAATTGATGAGGCGGAAAAAAAGTTTTTATCACCGGAGAGATGACAGCCAAATAGAGAAACCATTTGTTTGTAAATATTGTCCCGAGCGTTGCTTCGCTTATAAAGGTAATCTTGTGTTGCACATGAAAAAGCATCATCCACATGACGCTAGAACAAGTTTGTCGCCAAAACAGCGAGAGGATTATGTTCCACCATTCGTGTGTCCACTTTGTCAGCGAGGTTACAGTTCCAAATACAAATGCCAATTACACATTCGTCAATTTCATCCTGATCGATCTGACATGGAACCAGTTGCTAATGAAAACGGCACTGTCACTACAAAATCTACCCCAACCCCAAGTCCTACAAAAGAACCACCGGTACAACAATCGCCCAAGAAACTGTCAAAAAAGAAAGCAAAGAAGAAGGTTGTCACAAGTGGAGGTGGAGGTACCATTCAGAAAACTGTAGACATTATCCAACAGTGTTTAGAGGCAGCGGATATCCAGCCTGGATCTAGTCGTAGCAGCAGTTCAAGTTCTGAAAACAGCGCATCCGAACTTTCTGCGAATTCATACAATTCAAAGGAGCAAATAGATATTCACGTGGATAATGGGCTAAATGTATCATTCGAAGATATTTCTTACACGAACATTAATCACGTTGCCACGCGACAACAGCTCAGAACAATAGTGAATTGAGAACCCACAACTGACACAATAATACAATGTCCATTGTCTATGCATCCATTAAAAGCGTTTAATATTTTAATTTAATTATCTAAGTTTAAGTGTAATTTATGCTAAAGTTTGCACCCTTGGCTCTGGTTTACAATCGTCTTAAAATTCATCACATTTACAAAAACCTGTTTTTCTCCGTAAGTGTGATGGTAGTGGTATGAATGTATGTATGTAATTATCCGTGATTAGCATAGTATACACTACACTACACCACTAATTGGTTTTAGGTTTATAATCCGTAGTAGTACTATTGTATTATAATTATTAGTTAAATTTTGTATAAGTTTTAAGCATACATTTAGTTAAACGGTTTTTTTTATTTTGTATATCCTTCTGTGTATCTCTAGATTGCCTATCATGACGTTTTATTTTGAAGTCAAAGTGCAAGTGACTATTCGTTATTGTAAGGATCAATTGAAGATGAAATGCTGATTGTAGAATGTAGTATACCCTTGCACAAGTCGGAGATTGGGCTTCTTACATTACCGTATGTCCTCTGTAAAATAGTGCTATTTTGGTCAGAAATGCCTCAAAAACTGAAAATACGAAAATATTGAATTATGGCTTATTTGAAGCGCAATTTTTTTGTGTTTATGATGAATTAACTTGCTTTCAGCACAGTTACACCCAATATTTGCATTTAATGCCGTAACGGAAAATGACACCGATTTCACCCCAGCAACCCTAACCCTTCATAATTCTTCAGTTGCCCAGCTCATCATTATGGCCCTTCCTAAAGCTGATTCAGATGATCGGTTATGGGTGCTTCGGACAAAAAGTTAACTTCGAGATCACCCCAGATCTTCACTTATCACTAAGTTATCACTGTTTTCATTTGTCAAAACTGATGACAGATTTATCGTATTCGACTCTTCACCCAATGCGATTGAATAATTTGAATTTGTAAGGAAAATGTGTTATTCACAAATCTTCAAACTGATATAATTCAAATCGGAAGCATTTCAGGCGGTTTTAGGGTCTCATTAAGGACCTCCTGTCTCCAATATCCCAATAAAAAAAGTTGTGGCGACCGGTTGCTGAGTGTGAAATCAGGGTCATTTTTCGTTGCGGCGCCCAATGCAAATATTGGGTGTAACTGTGCTGAAAGCAAGTTAATTCATCATAAACACAAAAAAATTGCGCTTCATATGAACCATAATTCAATATTTTAGTATTTTCCGTTTTCGAGTTATTTCTGACCAAAATAGCTCTATTTTTCAGAGGACATACTGTACATACATGTATATATGGAGGAGCTTGTTTTTGTTTTATTCATTTTTTCTAAAATAAGAGACCTGAATTCATGATGAAGAACTATTTAATTATAGAACTGTTAAATCTGCAATACGGTTGTTTTTTTATGATAGTGGATAATGTTCAGTGTAAACTTGACTTAAAGTTTGCAAAACAATGATGATGCTCTCTATTGGGTTCTTGCAAAAATTGTAATGAACTGTAAATGTTTCGTTCATTTGTTCTTTGTATCGCGACTCTATGAACCTAGTGGCATAAATTATGCTGTGCACAACTTTTATTTATAATGGTAGATACAGGATATTTTGCCTAAATATCAAGTACTCTGTGAACCAGTTTATAAACCTCTGCTTGTATAAGCCTGATTAATTTTAGTATATATTACGCAGCTTCTGACTGGGCTTGATATGCAGTAACAAAAAGTCATTAAAATAATAATGTCACATTTTTGTCTGATACGAAGTTCTGAATTTATAGGAATTTGCTTCTCGGTAAAATTTAGAGTAATTGAATAATTTGAAACGTCATTTTAATTTCATATAATCTTAGATACGTTAAAAGTTAAATGATTTAATTAACTGATGATCACGAATAACAAATTAACATCATGTATGTTCACTTAGGAATGTTATGCTGAAATAGATGTGGCTACCCAATAAGGTATTGGTATACAAAATGATACAAAAACGTTAACTGTGAAATATGGAATGCATTAAAAACAATTGCACAATTTTATCCTTGTTGTCACGGGGAATTCATAATCTGCGTATTATTATCTGCAATTCAATCTCAATTGTCTATATACCACCTCCGATTAATATCATAGCTAAAGCACCTTATAAATTTACCCGTACTCAAAAGTATCAAATAAATGTTTGGCTTTTAGTCGAGACGAGAACGAGTAATTAAAATTGATAAATTAAATATCACACTAATTTTCTATTGAAGTTAATAACTTCTTCGTTAGTATTTCATACATCATTCTTTTCCTGAAATATGGAACATGACTTTGATCAAAATCAAATTCTCGTGCTCGAGAAATGTATTCTGCATACTGAAGGACAAATATTCCGCAATCGATTGCGTTTTTCTGTTGTGGAATCTCCTATAATAAAAACAATTTTTTATTTTGCCTGAATTTATTTGAAGGGTAGAAATATTATAAAATAAATGTACGTTTTCAGCTGGACTGGTGAGGAGCCAATCAGATCGGCTGATGTAATTAGAAGGCCTGGTTTCTTGAAGGCAGGAGTTGCCCTTAAAGCAGTTTTCATTTGGTTTTTGAGTCCCATTGTTATTCATTTCCAATGAAATTAGATCCGGATATTTTTCTGGAAATTTTCGTCTATGTTCTCTATTCAAGTAGGAACAGATTTGCTAAAAACGAAATAACAAACATTTATGACTTTATGAGGTATCACACAATAAGAATTGAATTGAAAAGAAAACTATAGAATTAGGAATCTACTACCTTAATTGTATATTTGTTATTGTGATGAGACATTGAGTCATAACACGTAATACGTTTTTTGGCGCATTCGACGACGATTAGTCGCCAGTGTTGACTTAAGTTTATTGGGAAGAACACGAGATCATACTTAAAAATATCCTCCTAAGTGGAACACAATGACGTTTCAGAAAATGAGAACAGTCCTAGAATGTTGTCGATTCAAAACAGACACACTGACCTCTCCAGTTGTTTCTTTAACTGCGCTATATCCACCTCCATCTTTGACGCAAAACAAAGGGAAGAAAAAACTGTGAAAGACATAAACCGAAGGATAGCCGGGTTGTGTACTCCTTTCACGTATTAGCTCCAAATAAAAGTCCATATTCTGTTTTCCATTTTAAATCAACAGGATAAGAAAATTCCAAAATTGGTTCAGATTTACGTATTTTTTTATTTCTTACCACGTCTATAAGCCATTCCTTATTATCATTAATGATTGCCAAATCTCCTTGTAACAATTTTAAAGAGAATCCAGAAGCAACTACTTCTTTTTCGGGTTTCTGGAGCTGAAAGGTAAATTCAAAGTAAGGTACAACTAGTAAAGTAAAGTACAAAGTACAATATAATTATTTACCGCATCTTCAATGACGGCTAACATATGCAGAGTTAAAGTTGGACCCGAAGGCGGCTTCGGATACATTTCAATTGTTTCCTCCACTTCCCTTAGAGGATCATAACAAGGACGATCCGAACTTCCCCGCATTCGGATCTGAACCTTTTTCGTGGATGACGTCTTCATATTGAGATTAGTTTCATAATTAGACTTTAATCCTATTGACTGCAAATTTGGAGATGTATCACGTTTTTCCATGTCAATTTTCAGATCTACATCCAGAACTTTCTTTGAAAAATCAGTTACCGAATTTTTCTTTTTTAGTTTTCCAAGCTAAACAATAATAGTTAATAATAAAAGAAAATTGTTGAATCCAGACATTAATTTTAAAACTATTAATTATGTAATATGTTTTTAATCGAGCCCTTTTCTTACTGATGAAACTGAAGATGATTTTGAACGCCCTTTTCTTTCTACTTCTCTTAAAGAAACTGGATAATGACACCTTCGACCGCATCGTCTGTTCTGGAAACTCCTTGCCGGCTTGAAATCTTCATCATCATCAGGATCATAATCCATTTTGGAATTTGTCATTTCATGCGAGGAAAGGACCATCATGCCATTTGCCGAATTTGCTAACTCGTTCAAAGATTCGTATTGTCGCTTCTTAAGTAGTGCATAAAACTTGATCCTTTGATTGGGATTCATTTTTGTAAGAATAACATTCACGTACTCGTTATTTTCATTTTCAAATAAAAGGGACATGACAGCTTCGACGAATGCCTTTTCGGTCGATTCAGATCGGAATCTATTGTCCCCGGTGACCTCTCTAACCCTTTTCTTCCAAACATCAATCTTGAAAAGATCTTGAATTTCCCTGTCCCAATCGTTAATGATTACTTCCAATACTTGTTCATGACTGTCATTTCCCATTGCCAGTCTTCTCTGCCGCTTTCCGCCGATTCCTCTTGATGTGAGAGCATTTCCTTGGTAGTTGCTTCTTTTCAATGACGGCAGAACCTCTGGATGAGGTCTTGTTATAGTTTCAAGGTCAAATTTGTCTTCACAGTAACTTGGTTGAAATTGGTTCATTTTGTACCATATATCCTGAATCCAACAACCAACCGCAAACGTCAAAAACTCAACCACAATTTCAAAACCATGCAATAAAAAGTTACAATCACTAATTTTTTTTTATTCTTTTATGTGAATGGCAATGAAAGGGATAGCGATCTCATCTATCTCTTTACTAATTGCATAAGTCTTACCCGCCCAAAACTTTTAATCAATAAGATGAGTTAGGGAGAAGTCCTGGGGTCCTGGGGAGAGACCAAAATCTAGATTTTCCACGACCAACAAGCCATTTGCATAAGGGTACAACGTACAACAACGTTTGAGTAACTCGTGGCAGAAACCTGCGCAAAGTAAGCAGAATCAAACAAACGAGATCTCTTCTCCTCGAAATGTGGCTGTAAATTGAATTAGATAGAATCAATGTTCAATTACAGAATGATTACGTATAAAACTGTTTACCCACCAACTTCAGTACTGAAAAGAAATCCAAAGTTACAATAACCGTCATGTCAGTTGAAATGAGTCGCCGATTGTCACGTCACCTCAGTCTCATACTACTAACAACAAATAAACAACAACTAGTACTACCGAAAGGTTTAACATTTTTAAATATCATTTCACATGTGAAAACAGATAGATATTTAGAAATATGCGAAACAAATGTAGTTTTTGAAGAACTCGCTAAATACTTTTTGATTGTAGACGCATAAATCTTTTGTGCGCAGATTCGTACATAGCTGGCTTTATCTGTATATAATTATTTATTAATTAGTATCATTGTATGTGTAATCAATTTCTTTACCCGCGATGAATCACATTCACATCACTCAAAAACAACAGAGCCTAATAAATGGTTTGGCAGTCTCACTAATCGTTTGAGGTTTGATAACTTGCATTGGGATATTAAAACGACAAGACAGGCAAAGCAAGAGGTCTAGCTTTGTTCATTCTCATTCCATACAGCTACAGACAGACCCAGGCAGACAGCTGTTAGCCTTTGTCTCTTTCAGCTGTTGTGCCCTTGTGCATGTTCATGCTCCCCTATTACATTACAATAGAATTTCGACAATTTAGAATTTAAGAGTCACTTCTCCCAGAAAATGTTACGCTTCTTTTAGTACCTCGCCTCAGAGTAGCAAATCGAATATTGGAAATTAGAATTCCGCTTTCAACAGAAGGATATCGGTTGTAGTTATTACGCGATTATTATTGGTAGACATATTTCCTACTGACTTTTTCGTAGAAACTACTGCCCTTGATTCTACTGACAAATTTTTAAAAGAAATG
>JAHZMX010005007.1:0-21088 GCA_027743895.1 Seira musarum
AACATTATTTTATTCAATGGTTAGCATCCAAAATAAGTAAAAAGATTTAGGCGTCCGCTTGAATGTCGGAGAGACAACGATGAAAAAAATTTTTGTTGCCACCGTTTAACACAATTATTTCGAACTGTACCTAAAGCGACAGGCAACAGGAAGCTACCCAATATGAAAAACCGCTTGCCAAAAATTGCATCCAAAAACCATTATTTTTAATTTGGTTAAGTCATTATTTTTCTTCTTTATTAATTACATATGTCAACATGAGGTTGCTGTGGTGGGTTTCAATGTAGAATTGTGTTAAAATGTTATGCCTTAGTACGTATCTGACTAAATAAAGGACCGAAAAAATTTATGATTGTAGAAAGAACCCACTTCTACGTGTAAATACAGTAGTCTTAAAAAACCAAAATATGTAACAATAATGGTATGCATTCAATTACTTATAGAAGAGCTAAAATTTTTGATTACTTTAGCCACATGAACCCTAACCATTTCGACATCAGAGAGAGAAGGAGTTTTCCACTCGGAGATATTATTGAGGACGAAATCAGATCTGCAAAACTAGTCTTTAGGTGGCAATGTGTATAGTGGTATTCCCCTATCTCTTGATGTGTGTAAACTTTAATACGCGAACAATATTTTTTTTTAATTTCGTAAAGAAATAATTTTTTTCTCGCTCAATTTATCATGAACTAATTCAATATTTGCATATGTTCTAGAACAGTTAATTCTCCATTGCATAGTATTTTTTTCGGTTCAGAAATGTCAGGATGCCTTAGAAAACGACCGCTGAGCGTGAGACGTAGTCGAAACCGTTTCCATTGAAAGGGTCTCTATTAGAAGCCTCAAAAATGATCTTTTGACCTTGGCCGAAGCACTACACATGATATTGCAAGTTTAGCTTTAAAAAATGGAAATGCAAAAGCCTTAGACTTACCCAGAACCTCAGAACATATGCCCCTACGGAGTGCAATTAGTGCAGTGATAAGCAGAATTGAACCCATGGCTTCAAAAAAACCCCACGGTCCCTACGAACCATGTCAAACCAATGTCAGGTATCCCTACGAACTGTTAAGAGAGTCGTCCGCGAAACAATTCAGAAAAAGGGCTCTCCATGCCCTCAACAGCGCCATCGACAACTTCAAAAGTCGACTTCCAGCTCCCCGTAGGTTAGATGTAAAAGATCGCTAGAAAATTAATATCATAAGTAAAAATGACACCCTTCTCAAGTTCTCACATGCGTCGCTGATGGACTTCCGGGGCTTCGGTTACCTGAAAGAGCTTCTTTTTTACTAAGGTCCAACCACTTTTTTCAGGCTTTTGGAAAGTTCTCGGGGAGGAAGGGTCAAAAGTCAGCTTTGAAATGACACATGAAATCAAGTTATTATGAAAAAAACATACTGGACCTGTAGTAAATCGCATGGAGATCATGTTGAGCAAACGAAATGGATTCCAAAACGAAAATTCTTCTTCTACAAATATATTTTACAAGCGTCCGGCAACAAACGCCCCTACTTTTGTAGATCCTGTTGAAGCAAATTGAATGATCTTACGCTCAAAGCGTCAGACATTTGTTTGTCCGAGTTATTGCTGTTTTAATTTTGCAAGGATTTTAAACGTATAACAACGTTATTCATACATCTGACTCGGCCTCAATGGATCCATCGGGCGCATAGTCGGACATTCAAACTCAATTCAATACTCCGTCTGTTGCTCAGCCACGTAATAAAATAGGCTTTGCTGCCTACATTGTTTCACAAGGCTTTCCCTGATATACATAATCCAAAGAATCGCTGTATCTACTGTCGCGTATAAAATGCAAAAAGCATATAGGACGAAACTTAGGCCAAATATTAACTTGAATTCATCAAAACTTGCACCGTTATCTACATCATTAAAATTGCCATTTTCTTTAAGCATCCCTTTCACATAGGAAATTTTAGAATGATATTCAATATAGTGTTGTAAGGAGCCATAATTGTTTTTCTTGTCATCTTTTAATGATGACTGGTATTGCAAAATCTTATACAGTTCAATAATTCTTTGCCAATTTTCAAAATAAATCGAAAATCCTGCCTCTACTAAAGCCGAATGCATTTTGTTGTGCTCATCCGTATAAATATCTTTTCCCCACGACATCCACAACAAAGGAGTAACAATGAAATCAGATTCTCCTACATTCCTGTACAAAGTTCTGTTACTGAAAAGTGTCAGAAGTAAATGCAATGGGATCATGATATGCATGTTACCATCGTTAGTCAAAATGTACGCAAAGCGGGTTTCAGTATCACACTGATGGAAGTCACTTGCTTCGTACTGTTCCCCTCCTTTGAGCATTTTCTTAACACATTTTATCGGACTGAACGTCGTGTAGTTTGCTAATGAGGGTTGCGAGTTAAAAGCAGCGTCAATATAAGCGCCCTTCTGAATTGCCCGAAATAAATTTGGCAACGACGAGTTCTTAGTTCCATTATGGTTACCTTCCATATCACTAATTGCATCCCGCATTGAATCATACGCGTCTAACGTAAAGTAGATTTTCAAGTTTGTTCTATCGGCGAGATCGTTCTTTGTCTTTGGCAAATGCTGAGGTGTTAACGGAGCAGTTAAGTCAGTGTACATGGAAAATGTGTAAAAATTTCTCAGTAGAAATGTGAAAATTAACCACGTAAATACCAGGTGGAGATTTGTTTTTTTCGTTTTGCACTCCTCCGAATTCCCATCTTGTTCCAAAGTCGTGAATAATAGCCAAAAAGCCCACGGGTCAGGGGTTAAAAGTGGCTTGAGTTCAGTTGAGAGAAAACTTAAGTAGACACAGCAACATAGTACCAGAGTTATGACCCAAACTTCCCATGTGAATGGTTTGAGAAACTTAGAAATATCCATTGGAATTCTACGTGAGGATTCTAGTTTACCGAGAACAACGAAATATTGAAGTCCAATAAATTGAGCGCCAACCGCTCTAATATCAAACAACTTCTGCTCATCCCAGTCAAACGGTGGAATGGTTTGAGTTGGATCGCTAGGTGCGAACGTGCAGGCGGTGCAATTTTTCTGCATCATAATATAAACAAGAGTACACTTGTCGAAGTTAACTTTCATCACTCGAGACTCGATTTTCTTACTGCCGTGCATAGATTTGCTGGGACAGAATGGTAAATCGTATTTATAGAAATCGTCGTCATTTGATTTACCGCCAAAATTGTTCCATTTATATTTCAGGTTTATCGCATTCCATGCATCGTCCAATTGATTTAATGAAGTGGGAAGGGAGTCAGCTTTTTTAAAAGAAAATATTTTTGCACGCCAGCTAGCATACTTGGCCAAGTCCTTATTCTTTTCGCAAGTGAAACAGGAAATGTAAATATTTTCAGTATCACCCAGAAACACTCCGATGACCACGGAAAGTGTGAGTGGTTCGGACACTCCAAAATAGATTTTTCCAGAGTCGAATTTTTCCTTGGATATTTGGGACGGGTCGAATAAAGCGTAGATGTATGAGGGAAATGATATTTTCCAAAAAGTTTTAATGTAATTGCCAAACAATTTGAAAATTCCAAGCTTCCATCTGCTCAGCATATATTCTGGTAAGATAATTAAAGCGGTACACGCTTTTCTATGTCGATTGGATTGGTAAACCTTTTTGTATTGCATAGTGTGGTTGGCGTATAGCCAATTTGAATTTGGTTCAATATCATTCTTGTTTTCAAAATAGGCATTGTGAGCAGATACAATTTCCAGCTTGCGATGTGCTATTGCAAATGCTAAATTTAAACCGTCATATTCTTCCCAAGTCGTGTTAAAATTCGACGCAATATAAATTGTACATTTCTCAAAAAGTTTTATCGTCATCAGTGCTTCGTTAAACTTCTTTTGGTATTCAAATTCTTCCTTAAATCCCGTACTGTTGCAATTGGAAAAGACGACGAAGAATAAAATTTTCCCCAACATTTTTGAATCTGCACAGATTTATTCTATTTCGTATAAGCTACGTGAAACAAAAGGTCTAAAAATATTTACTTACATCGATTTAGCTTGGGGCACAAAAACAAAAGTGTCCGTTTCTTGAGATTTCAAATTGTCAAATTTCTTACTTTCTCAAAAAATTTTTGACCATGTTCGATCTTCTGATGTTTGCAACTCTGTGTGAATAATTCTGACAAAGGCTAAAGTATTTTCACCGAAAGCTCAAAAACAGTTGAAATAAATCTTTGTTTCATCACCATCATAATTTCCTTAAACATGGCATAAGTAATATTCCTTACCCTCTGCTCGTAGTCAGTTGTTTAATCTTCAGGCTTAATAACTATTGAAATGTCAAGTATTGCAAAATACTAATCGAGAGCGAGTAAAATCAGTCATGCTAATCATGCCGTGTCTTCTAATCATAAAGCATTTTTCAATTATTCGCCGAGTACTAAATACTCGTCGTACATGATTATCTTTTACAAGAAAAACGAGCTTCGTTGCAGCAAGCAAAGGCGAACAAACCATATCAACATCAAACTCTTTTCCTTTCTCTCTCGCATTGCTCTATGAGCAAGCAAGCATGACAAGAAACATTTCAATATTTTCACAGTGTTGCATCCTATGGGGTTTGTGGTCTCGATGGCAACGAGCCGGACTCTGCATTGGCAGAGCCTGAGTTTGATTCCGGGCTAGGGCGATTTTTTTTAAATAAAAATTATTGCCTGAATAATTGATTGTAGTTGCCGATGTTCTAGAATTTCCGTTAATTTATTAACGGGGGCCCGTTCTGGTCGTCCTTAAAATTTGAAGTGCTTCTTGTCAAAAACGTGGATTATGAGAAAAACATAATTTCACAGCGCTCCAAGCTTAGATTTTTGAAGTGTTATTTTTAATAGTCATGCTAAAAGTTTTTGATCAGTAGCGTTCCTTGTAGTGGTTTGTAAACTTTTGTAGAAAAAATAATGTAAAGTAACGTCGTTGTTAAATATTTCAATACTGCCATTGTTGTTTTAACGCGAATTTAATTTCTGCTATATGTGACGGGTTGGACAGAAGAATTTCGAAAAAATGCCAACATAACTAAATTTTCAATAAGACGTAATGGTTAGTAATTTTCGGAATGTCCCGTTCATGTCTTCAAGTCAGATATATTATTTTAAGTCCCAGTTAAACGTTTTTAACCATGCGTTTATGAAAACAATGTGATAGCTTGAGACGTAAGCTGTCTTATGAATACCTACGCTTAGCACTGGTAAGATATTTAAAAGGACTTATGGTCGATGCTGTTTTTGTCAGTGGCTTTTGGCACTCTATGAAAGTACACGTATTAAACACAAAACGAAAAATTCTATTTAAATTAATCTCTTTCCATTGGACATATAACTCTGTTGGTTGCTTAGTCAAGTAATGAAAAATGGTTTGTCACCTACATTGCGCCACAATGGTTTCTCTGATATAAATATAATATCCACGAAATCGATGCATCAACTGTGGCATACAAAATGCAGCAAGAATATAGGCCCAAGGACAGCACAAATATAAGCTTGAATTCTTCCAACCTCGCACCGTCTTCTACATCATTAACATCTTCATCGTTTTCCAGAACCCCTTTCACGAGGGGAATTTTCGATTGATATTCAATGTAATGTTGTAGCAGGCCATAAAGATTTCTTTTGTTTTCCTCCAGTGACACTTCATTTTGCGAAATCCAAAGTAACTCAGAAAGTTTTCTCCATTTCTCAAAATACACCGGTAAACCAGCCTCCACTAGAGCCGAGTACATTTTGTATTGCTGATCTGTAAAAACATCTTTCCCATCTGTTATCCAAAGGCGTGGGAAGGTAATAAAGTCAAACTCTTTCACATTCCTAAACATGGTTCTGTTAGTGAAAAGGGTCATGAGCATATGCCACTGAGTCTCGACATATTTTGAATCATCGTTAACTAAAATGTAGGCGAAACGAATTACTGTGGAACATATGCTGGAGGGGACTTTTTCGCTCCAGCTGCTACCTGTCCATCCCTTACCACATCTGATGGGCGTAAAAGTCATGAATTTTGTTAATGCTGCTTGTGCGTTAAAAGGAACGTGAACATATGCTTTTTGACTAATCCCTTGAAGTAATGTGAGCAGTGTTGATGAGTTAGTCATCTTATAATTCCTTTCTATCTCATTCATTGCAGCCTCCAATGTCCGATTCGCGTGGTACGAAATAAAGACATTCAGGCTGGTCGAATTGACAAGCTTGTTCTTCCCGCTAGGCAAATCCTGAGGTACTAAAGGTGCCGTAAGGTCAGTGTACAGTGAAAATGTGTAGAAGTTTCTTAGAAGAAATGTAAAAGTTAGCCAAGTCCAAATCAAGTTACAATTTCGCTTTGTGGTTTTGCACTTTTTTGAATACCCGTCTTGCTCAAAAGTTGTAAACAACAGCCAAAAAACCCACTTGCCGGGGACTTGAAAAGGATTGGGATCAAGTAAAGGGAAACTAAAATAAACACAGGAGAAAGCTACCAAAGTTATAACCCACACTTCCACTTGAAATGGTTTGAAAAACTTTGAAATGTCCATAGGAATACGGCGTGAGGACTCTACTTCACCCAGAACCACGAAATACTGTAGTCCACTATATTGAACGCCAACGGGTCGAATATCCAAGAATTTCTGAATATTCCAGTCGTATGGTGGACAGCCAATGTATGCATGATGCGATTGACTCCTACAGGAAGTGCAATTTTTTGATTGAAATATGTACGCAAAAATGCATCTTTCAAACGTTTGAAACCCTCGAGATTCCATTTTCTTCGAACCCTTCATAGAATTGCTAGGACAGTATGGGATTATATAGTTGTGGAGGAATTCGTCGTTTGAAGCACTCCCAAAGTTGTTCCATTTTCTTTTTAAGTTCAGCTCGTTCCAGGCATCAAGAGCTTTCTCTAATGCGATGGGAGTTGCTTCCGCTTTTTGGAAGGAAAATATCCTAGACGGCTCTAAGTGAGGATGATTGCCGATGAATTTCATTTTTCTTTCACAAGTAAAACAGGATACATAAAAGTTCTGAATGTCGCCCAAAAGTGCTCCGAATACTATCGAATCTGACAGGGGTTCCATTATTCCAAAAGAGACATCACCAGACATAAATTTCTTCCTGGAAATTCGAGACGGATCGAATATCGCGTAGATGTAGGACGGAAACTTTATTTTCCAAGTTGTTTTGACTAAACGTATTACCACGTCTCTGGTGGCGGGATTAAGGCGCACTTACAAAGTAATTAAAATTGGTGAATCCGTTAATTGCTTTCGAATTGGGTTTATAGAAAGGGTTAAATTCTTGTGTGTGTATAGTGAGACTAACTTACTCACCCATGTTTTCGAAATGTTTAATTTAACTGAATTAGAATAAAATGGTCATAGGCTTTAAAATGCATTACAGTTTTGTCTTAATTTTTATTCATAAAATTTTCGGCACTCGGCGAAACTTTTGAAATGCATAAAACGACAGAAATTATTATACATCATCAGTCCTGCAAAATACGCTCATAATTTCTGCATAAATATTATTCAAAAATTGTGCACAGTGCAACATTCATGTATTATTGCATTTTTCCACATAAAATGGCAAATTGTTTTGTGCATATGCATTTGTACACATCGATTGCGCCGTTTTGTGCAGGATTTGACAAGCAATTTCTGTCCGGGATGTTTCAAGCAAAAACTTAAAATGCGCTTTTTTGACAAACGTTCTTGCTCAGAAGGACTAAATTGCAGATTCACCCTGATCCGATCTTTTTGCACATTCAGCGTGTGTAAAGGGGTATGCAAGAAAGGCCATAAACCTTCAGTATTCATTTCAAAGCACAATGAGCACGGCAACTAGAGCAGTACGACGAAAAAGTGCAAATATCCAGCACTAATGAAAAAATGATCACCGAGTATCTCAAGTGACCATTTTAAGACCTTCTCTACAAAATTTCATGCTTCAATCTATTAAATCATCTATTTTTTATGATTTATTCTGCCTAGCTAGTGGATATACGAACCTTGACCTGGAAGTGAACAGAGAGCCTGTATGGTACTTGTCTGGTTTTACCTAACAATCCCCTTGTCAATAATCCCCCTGCACAAAATCCCCCCTCAATAATCCCATCCTGGACAGAATCCTCCACACAATTATCCCACCCTGGACGTCAGTAAACCCCTATCCAATAATCCCAACCCGGACACAACACGTTCACCAATAATCCGATCCAGTTATATATTATAAATTAGAGATTTGAACAATGCAATGAAATAAAGCTGCTGAAACGGCGATAGTAAGTACCTGACAAAGAACAACACATCTTACAATTTACATTTTTGAATTTTTCTTTTGATCGCAAAATAATTATGCGAAACTGAAAAATCACATTTTGCCAAACGCTGAAAATTAAAACGATAGGAATTTTTTACAGATGTAAGGCCAATTTCAAAAATGTAAATTGTGTGAGTTTTAAGTCTGTCCTTTGCGATTCTTTTGAAACCAAAATCAAGATGATCACACCTGAGGTAATGCTGGAGAAGTTCATGGAAAATTCCTCCCCGTTGTCCACTTCCGACCTCGATTTCAGCACCTATTTTATAGTAATTTTAATATTTTTGATGTCAAACGATTTGCAAGAAGGAGCTCTTCAAAATGTGCTACAAAAATTTAAAAAAAACTAATCTTAATCAAAAGTTATGGACAAAACATTTAAAGCAAGTAGAATACCCTTAAGTGTACACAAATTTGATAATACTTCACCCGTCATGTGCCTAATGATTGTTTTATCATCTTAACAGTCCTCAGTTCATGAGTATTTCTATACATTCTAACGCTATCAACGTACAATTCTCTTGAAAAAAAGAATCATTTGCAAAATAGTACGCTGTATTGTGACAGATACCCAGAAGGAACACAAAGCATATTTCGGGTGTAATTGGGAAGGGAAGAGTGGGATTTGAAGGGGAAACCTAATTAGAAGTGTAAAACACGCGGATCCTGCTCTGATTTCTCACTCTGAATATTCTTTGACCACCGTGGGAAGTTCCCAGGTCAAGTAGAAGCGTATTAGGCATGTCAAAAATAACATCGCGTAATATTCATCTAAAACGTGTGGGAATCGTGAGGTAAAAGGGTGACTTCCCGTTAATGCTTTATGAACTGAAAAATAATTTGAGTGGGATACACACGTAAAATCAGGGAGAAAATTTCACCATGCTGGCAGTGTTCGTCTAGAGTACAAGGAAATAATTGAAAATTGTGAACTTTTTACGTTGCTGACACTAGTAATTCTTTTAAGTGATTCACAAACTTAAAAAACAGCTTATGGCTTGTCTGTGTAAATGATTATTGTCAGCCGTAACAGCAACATATTGCCCAAAAAATGCAATGAAATGCAAAAGTCGATGCTATAATTCTAACCGGATAAGGCATGGTGGATTGGGATTCTTCACATTGCCAATAATCGTTTTCTCAATATCGTTATGTTTGACTCAGAGAGTGAAGATTAAAATTAACATGATGACTTGACCTAATGTGCTTCTTAAGGACTCCATTTAACTAAATTATAAATTAAGAATAATGTAATCGTATTCGAAAGCAATCGGATAGGTTTGGACAGTGTAATTTTTCCACTCCTTTTATCAGAATAAACCTAAGCAAAACAAATGTAGTATTAGAAGTGTATCCCACTCGTATTACTCCGATTTTACACTCCCACTTCGAATACGTGTCGGATCCTTTGGCATTTCCCCCAATTTTTATCCAACTACTTCGCCGCGTATCCCACGTGGGCCACTCTGTCTTGTTCCTTCTGGGTAAGTTGCCTTCATGAAGAAGAAATCAAACATGTGATCATGGACAAAGCAAACAATCAACTTCAACGAGCAAATACAGCGATAAAATCGAATATAAGTTGATAAGCAAAATATCAGTCAACTGCCAGCATTGACTGAGATTTAGACTTAATTCACATTGTCGGTCGGTTTGTTTACCTCGTGGTCTACCTTTAAGTTTTGCACGTTCAATTGTCATCAAAGCCTGTATATTTTATAAATCGAAGAGTTAAAAAAAATAATTAATGACTCGTACCAGTAATAATATAACACAATTCAGTGAATCTGAATTCTCCAGTAAAATATTTAACACGGCCTACTAAACGTTTGAGAAAAGCAAATGTCTATATCTGCATGCCACACTCCACGAATTTGTTTATGGCAGACCATGTCGACAAGCTTACTGTTATTTAAGCAAATGAAGATTGCAGTGACGAGATCTTGAATTAAAGTGGAGATTCTCGATAATTTTCATGTCATTCAAGTGGCGTATGTAAAATCAATACGTTGTACGTCTTGTTTTTTGGTTCTGGGCTGCGTTTGGAAGCACATGATAAAAGCCAGATAAAAGCATTGGTTGGCTATATCCAGGAATACCAAAAACAGAGAGCAGACATCAAGCGTACTGAATCTAATACTCAAACTAAATCTCGACTGATATTTGTCCGAGTCCCAAATACGTCAAATAATTGCATAAAAAGGTAAACACAAGCAAGACTATCCAACTTATTCTTGGTTAAACCATTAGACTCCGGTGAAGTTGATGTTGACAGCAATTTTATTTATAGATTGAAAGAAAGATACCCGCGGATCACACTACGCCTTGCCATCATTCTGTTTTTTCTTACCTTAGGTTCTACAATGCTATGCCTCTTTATAATAACGCGACCCACTGATCACCCACAAATATTAAAAGCCTGGAACCAATTCAGGACGTAAGCCAAACGCCAACGGGAGATATGTTGAGTTCAAACCATCAACTGTCAAAAACGTACCAGAGAAAAAAAGTAACCGGTTGGTTTAATAATACCGATGATTTGCTCGATAACTTGAGACTATTAGATATCCTTAATGGTCCGAAGGACGAAAAAACGCTTTGGATGCAGTTGCCTGCCTTGGTGAAGGCAGAGAAGTTAAACATTTCCGCGACTCAAAAATCAATCAATTTAAGTGGCACAGGGGTTAGGTTGATCAATAGTTCGAAGGCCAATGTTTTGTAATGGAGGGACAGATATTGACTGTATTTAAGGACACGTGTTACCTTAAAGTCATTCACCTTCAAATCTCTGAAGTAAATAATTGCCATAATTATGTTAATATAATTTTGAACATGTGGACTTTTCCGCAAAGTTGTGTTTTAAGCTTCAGTCAAATGGCAATTCTGAAACGTGAATTTTTGGGATTCATTAAATTTATTGATAGGCATAATGAGACGATAAGTTAAGTAGTTATTGACAATTGATACCTATGCCCATCCCCGGATTGTGACCCAAATATGATAAATGCTCCACACCATTCATTTCAGTTCCAGATAGAAGGAGGACGGGACAAGCTAGATATGATGTACGAGACCATATAAAATGAACGACAGTTCTTATTTTATTTAGTTGAAGACTCGCAATTCCGTTCTTATAGTTTTCTGAAGAAGTTTGAGAGCGTGTTTAATTTTGCTCTACCTTTGCCATATCACAACATCGTTTTTATATAAACTTAGTTTTTTCATACGCTTGCTTTCATAATGCTTTCTGTTTTTGTAATTTTAAAACAGTTATAGAAGAGAAATAAAAAATATTGCTAGTTTTTATTTCAAGGTTCCCATACGGTCGAATTGCAACTTTCGTTTAAACATTTGTCATTTTTACAACTATTAGTAAGTAATTGAGTTCTTTTAATAGCTCCCATACCTCGTCTGCAGAATTTCCTGACGTCTTAAACAAATCTAAAAATACATTCGAACGAAATATCTATCTTATTTAGTTCACTTTCGTTGCACTTTGACGCGGATATTTACTTAAAGCTGAATATTTTGCTTGTTCAACTTCGTAATAACAGAATATTTTGTTGCCTACACTGTGCCACCGTGCCCTCTCTGATGTATCCAATCCAGAGAATCACTGCATCTAGTGTGGCATACAAGATACATAAGGCATATAAAACGAAACTTAGCAAAAATATCAGCTTAAACTCTTCCAACTTTGCTCCGACTTCTACAAAATTGCCCTCTTCAATTTGTTCATTCACCCCTCTTACCTGTGAAAGTCTTGAAAGATAACCAATATAATGTTGTAAGAGGCCGTAAAATACTCTTTTGTTCTCCTGTACCATTCTCCTGTGTCCGGCAGTGCGATATAGTCTAATGATTTTTCTCCACTTCTCAAAATACCCCGGAAATCCAGCCTCCACTAATGCGGAGTACATTTTATATTGCGCATCCGTGTAAATGTCTTTTCCTGAAGAAATCCACAAGAGAGGGGATGTCAGGAAGACCAACTCTTTCAAGTTTCGGTACAAATTTCGGTTAGTGAATAGCGTCATGAGCATATGCCATTGAGATTTGACCGTATTACCATCGTCAGTTTCCGAAATGAAGATAAAACGATTTACCGAGGGACAGGAGTGAGAGAAGTCTTTCTTGATCAAAGCTGGGTTCAATTTCTTCCCACAAGCAAAAGGCATGAAGCTTGTGAATTTCTGAAGTGGCTCATTAGTAGAAGCGATAAAATAAGCATCTGATTTAATGGCACGAAGTAAAACTAACAATGTCGAAGAGTTAGTAGTTGCATTATGATTTCTTTCTAAATCATTAATTGCGTCCCCCAGTCTCTTATAAGCTCCATCCGAAATATAAATGTTCAAACTGGATCTACTGACTAGCTCGGATTTTGTTGTAGGCAAATCCTGAGGTAATATCGGAGCCGTTAGGTCGGTGTACATTGAAAAAGTGTAGAAATTTCTTAGAAGAAATATAAAAATAAGCCACGTCAAAACCAAGTGGTAATTTTGCTTTGTGGTTTTACACTCATCTGAATTTCCGTCTTGTTCAAATGTCGTGAACAACAGCCAAAACGCCCATGGGTTCGGGATTAGAAACGGCTTGAGTTCAAGTGAAAGGAAACTGAAATAGACACAGCTGCATGCTACTAAAGTTATGACCCACACTTCCACTTTAAATGGTTTGAGGAACTTTGAAATATCCATAGGAATCCTGCGTGACGACTCTTCTTTACCAAGAACCACAAAATACTGTAGTCCAGTGTATTGTACGCCAACTGCTCGAAAATCATAGGATTTTTGATCTTTCCATATATAATGCGGATTTCCAATTAATGGATATTCCAGCGTAGTTTCACAAGCGGTGCAGTTCTTGAACCAGAAAATGTAGGAAAGAAAGCATTCATGAAATGATGATATTTCTCGAGATTCGATTTTCTTTGAACCTTTCATGGAATAACTGGGACAGTGTCGAATCGCGTGTTTGTAGTAGAATTCGCCGCTGGGGGCAACACCAAAGTTGTTCCATCTTTGCTTCAGGTTTAGTTCATTCCAAATTTCAACCATTTTCTCTAATGAAGTTGGAATTGCTTCGATTTTTTTGAAAGTGAATATCCTTGAACGTTCGCTATTAAGATTATTGCCAGTAAAATTCCAACTTTTCTTGCAAGTGAAGCAGGAGACATAAAAGCTGTTTATGTGACCCAGAAATACTCCGAAGACGATAGAAAGTGTAAGTGGTTCAAATGCTCCAAAATAGGCTTGACCGGAAACAAAATTTTCCTTGGAAACTTCGGATTCGTTGAATATAGCGTAAATGTAAGATGGAAATGGTAGTTTGCTATCAATTCTGATGAGTCTGCCAAATAATGTGATGCCAGCAACTTTTCGCCTGTTGTGAATGTACTTCGGCAGCACTATCAGAACCGAACAAATTTGTCCGTGTCGGCTGGAGTTGTAAACTTTTGTGTAAGGCATAGTGTGGTTAACGTACAGCCAGTGTGAATTTGATTGAACATGAAACTTATTTTCAAAATAAGCATTGTGAGCAGTAGTAATTCTGAGGTTCTCATTTACAATTCCAAATGCAAAATTTACGTCGTCATTTTCTGTCCAAAATGGCAAAGAGTTTGATGCAAAATAAATTGTGCATTTCTCAAAAATCTTAATTGATGTAAGTGCTAGAGGTAGTTGCCTTTGGTTTTCAGCTATATTTCTAATTTCATTGCAATGGCTAATGGTTAACGCGATTAGGATTAAAAACATTTTCAGCATTTTCAAAGACATTACGTATATTCAATGACATCTAAGCAAGTCCCGTATATTCATATTCCCTGGTTTGGGCCACCTTTTTTATTACCCTTGTCGCGGTGCTTACATTCAATTGCTTGTCAGTCACGCTTTGTGACATTTAAAACGTTTTGTTTTACAAAATTAAAACTTTTAAGGACTTTTCAACTGTTAAACTTCGGCAGGTTTTCTAAATTCCAAATTCACGCTAAATGAATTTCGCAATCATCTTTTCGATGAAGTAGAGCATTGCAAGAGCTACGCAGTAAAAACATAGATCGACTTCAGAGTGCCACTCCAACACGGGTAATATTTTTTTGTTCGGCGATAAGCGTAAGGACTTTTGAAGGGCATCGAATTAGGTTAGGTTACGAAAGTAAAATAAGTTACACGCTTTAATTTATGAAATAATTTGTTTACATTTTTGACTCCCGCATTGCTAAAGACACCCAATGTCCCAGACAACGAAAAATGGGGTGATATGACTGGGGCGGAATGTGCTCAGAAAAAATCAGGCCCTGTTTGTCTCATATGAGCTACACGAGAACCGAGTTACAACTCTCCTTTGGTCTCCTAATTTTCTCAAATTTACATGAATTTTGCTGAAAAACTTTGGAAAAGCGTTGTCAAAATAAAACATAAAATGTATGCCAAATATGTATTTTTGTAAAAACAATAATTGACATCTTATTTAAAAACACCCCTTCAGTTAAAATGCAGAAATCCGCCATTTAGCTAGCCCCATAATCTTCTCCCGGTTAGAATAGCCAGTCCATCAATAGTGAATACGATCGATACGAATTCTGGTCGCAAACTGACTGCAGATATGTGCTGAATTAAATTTTGGCGTTGGCTAGAAATTCGAAAGGATGGTAATTCAAAGTTCACATCAATCTAAAAAAGGTTGGCATTATTTTTAGAATGAAAAAAGTTGGAGTCCACTTAAAAACAGGAATATTTTTTGCACCTATATCGTGCCACAATATCTCCTCTGATTTATCCAGTGCATAGAAAAGCTGCATCAACAGTAAAATATAAAATGCAGAAGGCATATAAAACGAGGCTGAACACAAATATTAGCTTGAACTCTTCCAACCTTGCACCTTGTTCAATACCATCACCATCCTCATCTTGCTGGAGCAGCCCTTTCACAAGGGGAAGTTTTGATTAATATTGAATGTAATATTTCAACAGGTCGTGGAAGTTTTTAATGTACTTCTTTCGCAATAATCTTTTCTGCGTAAATTTATAAAGTCGAATAACTGTCCTCCATTTCTCGAAATATACTGGAAGTCCAGCTTCCACCAGGGTTGAATACATTTTGTATATTTCATCCGTATAAATGTCTTTCCCCCGAGTATTCCACAAGAGAGGCGAAGTAATAAAATCAAACTCCTTCACATTCCTGTACAATGTTCGGTCGGTGAAAATAGCCAAGTACATATGCCATGGAGTCGAGTAAAAACGGTCACTATCGGCAACAACAATGTAGGCAAAGCGATTTACAGTGGGACAGGAAAGGATCGTACCTCTGTCTTCCCAAGTTCCTGTCCTTCCCTTCGCACATGCAATCGGCTCAAAGTTTGTGTGGTTTCTTAATAACGTTTGCAGGTTAGTGGGAACTTCAGTATACGCTTCTCGATTAATTGCCTGAAGTAAGGCTAGCAATGTCGAAGAGTTAGGAGTTATGTTGTGCGTTCCTTCTAAATCATTGATTGCTTTCTCCACTCTATCTTTTGCATCATTCAAAATAAAAATATTGAATCCCGTCTTATTGACAAGTTTGTTCTTTACGCTAGGCAAACTCTGAGGAGCTATCGGTGATGAAAGGTCAGTGTACATTGAAAACGTGTAAAAATTTCTTATGAGAAATGTGAAAAATAGCCACATCAAAACCATATGATAATTTAGTTTCGTAGTTTTACACTCCGTTGAATTCCCATCTTGTTCTAAAGCTGTGAATAATAGCCAAAGAGCCCATGGGTCAAGGCATTAGAAAAGGCTTGAGTTCGATTGACAAGAGACTTAAATATATACAGAAACAAACTATCATAGTTATGACCCACACCTCCCATGTAAATGGTTTGAGAAACTTTGATATGTCCATTGAAACCCTTCGTGAGGACTCTAGTTTACCAAGGACAACAAAATACTGTAGTCCAGTGTATTGAACCCCAACGGCACGAATATCACCGAACTTTTGACGATCCCAGTTGTATTGCGGAGCGATAATGGACACTTGGCCAAGTGTGTTTTGACAAGCAGTGCAATTTTTCCATTGCATAATATACGCGAGAGCACATTTATGAAAGGACTCTACCGTTCGTGATAGGATTTTTTTAACACCTCTGGTCGAATTAGTAGGACAGGGTGGAAGTTCATACTTGTAGAAGAGTTTGTCGTCCGAGGCTCCACCAAAGTTGTCCCACTTTTTCTTCAGATTAAGTTTAATCCAAGCATCAACTGCTTCTTTTAATGAAGCAGGAATTGTCTTTGCTCTCTGGAATGTAAATATCCTAGAAGCAGAGAACACGTAATTGTCGGTAAAATTCCAACTCTTCTCACACGTTAAACAGGAAAGATAAAAGTTATGAGTGTCACCCAAAAAGACTCCGAAGATGATTGAAAGTGTGAGTGGTTCTTCTACTCCAAAAGAGATCTTACCAGAGTCAAATTTTTTCCGGGAAATTTGAGTGTCTTTGAATATGGCGTAGATGTACGTTGGGAATTCCAGTTTCCACGTGGTTTTGATGTAACTGCCGAATATTTCGTTGCTATTGACGTCTTGTCTGTTGTGCAAATACTCTGGTAATATTACTAAAGCGGAACAAATCCCTCCATGGCGACTGGTGTTGTAAGTCCTTGTGTATGGCATAGTGTGGTAAGCGTACAACCACTCAGAATTTTGTGGTACGACAAACTTGTTTTCAAAATAGGCATTGTGGGCTGTAATAAGATGCAGGTTGTAATGTATAATTTCAAATGCAAAATTGAGGTCGTCGTATTCGGCCCAAGTTGTCTGCGAGTTTGATGCAAAATAAATTGTGCAATTCTCGAAAATCTTAACTGACATTAGCGCCTGACCAAGCTCCATCTGGGTTTCCGATTTCCTTCTAAATTCATTGCATTGACAAATAGTAAACGCGACAGGGATTAAAAATATAAGTAGCATTTTTATCAGAGTCTGGAGCAGTGTTCACGTAAACTTAAAGACAGTAAAACATTTGCCGTACTCTCTGGTTTGGGTTACCCTCTTTATTTACCCTTTGTCGAATTGCTCATATTCAATTGTTTCGTCAGTCACACTCTGTAATTTTTAAAACGTTTTATTTTCCAAAAATAATATATTTAGGGATAACTGTAAGCAACAACTGTTTACCGCAACGGCCGAATATTGTTTTTTCTCTCGCTTCGAATATTTTGACCATCGTGTGTGAACCCTGCAGTGTTTTGAAGTAAAAACGTCTAACTCAAATTTTAAACTGCTTAAATTCGGCTTGCTTTCTAAATTACAAAGTCACGGTAGTTGCACTTTGCAATTATCTTGTCGAAGAAATAGTGCTTTGCAAGAGCCAGACAGCAAAACAGTGTAGAATGACGTCAAAGTGTCACGCTTACACGTGCAGTAATTCTTTTTCCGACGGAAAACGTCAGGACTTTTGAAGCGTGTCGGACCAGTAAGAACGAAAGCAAGATAGGCTGCGAACATGTTTCGGCGTCGCAAATTTGTATTGGCATTTATGTCGTGAAAATAAAGGTTAACTTAATTGTAGCCTGTGTATTCTGAACTGATATTAATTTAATGTTTGACGTAGACAATTCCCCTTTTCAGGCACGAATAAATCGACTGATAAGTACAAGAGTAAGCGAATTTGATAATATCGAGTACTAAAACCAAAACTTAAGTGTAATCTACTTCCATGGGCTTGTGAGTCAGCTTCAGTTTACTTGCTTAATCCAGCTAGTCTATTACTCGGTCGTGATATGATCTCGTCATCAGCTCAACACCATGAAGTCCAAACTCCTCATGAATGTTGGTCGCGTAAAACCACTTATTGCTTGAGACTGTTTGTCATTGGAAGCTTGCAAAAAATTGTTCTAATTTATGCAAGACGATTGTCCTGGTTGAGAGTATTACTAGAGCACTTTTACATAACAAGTTTACCCTAAAGTTATTTAAAATTCGCCTGCTAAAGGTTGGCATTTAAGAAAATGCCACATCATTTAAACGTACAGTCGTTGAACAACCACTTAGCGTGACTTAAGTTTGTGATAAAAACAGGGACTGAAACGACTCCAGTTATAACACTTACTTTGAGATTGCTTTAATCCGGCATTATTATCCAAACCATTTCCTTTGCATCTAGAAAATTTGCAAAACCTTTAGTTAAAATACAGTAAAATGATTCTGAAATTTTACAGTATCGCAATATTTATAAACCTATGCGCAGGATTCAACTTCAACCCCGCTTATTACAGTTTGTTAGAGGACGCGTTAAAAGCTGTAGATTCCTTCAAAACATGAAATGTATACATTGCCAGTAATACAGTGTACTCTCAAAAAGAACTAGACGACTTGAAATTTTCATATGCGTTTCTCAGTGAAAAGTTGAATTTTGTTGTGGCACATAATTCATACTTTGAAAACCAAATTCATTACGAATCGCAAAATGTTTCCAGCTCCAAGTGGTTACACATAAATTACTTACAACCGTACGTAAAGATTTACGAGTCAAGTCGGTTTGGAGGTTTTTGTTCTCTGTTGATTATATTGCCAAAGTACCATAAATATGCCTTACAGAACTGGGCCGCAATTGCAAATGTATCAATAAAGGTCTTTGAATTGTTTGAAAATAACATAACTAGCAGTTCAAAAGCCACATTTCCAAATTTTATTTTTGCCATCTTCAGCTAGTTGAAAATTTTAAAACTTCTCCAGCGTTTCGAGGATATGTACTTTGCAATAAAAACTCCAATGAACATAGCAAAGGTATTCGCAGTTATTTTGGAAGAAAGAAACAAGTTCTATATCTCCTGTATAACATGTAAGAAAACAGGCGATTTTAGAGGAGATCGAGAATTACCTACAAAAATTTTTAGTTTGAAAATACTTCATCGTATCCCTGCGGCGCTGGAGTCATTGAATACAATTTGGGATGACTTGAATGTAAAAGGAAAATGGAATAATTTTGGTGCTCATCTGATGGAAATGAACTCAAATGATCTTAGTCGGTGCCCAAGCGTTTCCTTAAGAGGTAGTCGAACAATTGAATATCAAAAAGTTGATTACTTTCATCAATGNGTTATTTTGGAAGAAAGAAACAAGTTCTATATCTCCTGTATAACATGTAAGAAACCAGGCGATTTTAGAGGAGATCGAGAATTACCTACAAAAATTTTTAGTTTGAAAATACTTCATCGTATCCCTGCGGCGCTGGAGTCATTGAATACAATTTGGGATGACTTGAATGTAAAAGGAAAATGGAATAATTTTGGTGCTCATCTGATGGAAATGAACTCAAATGATCTTAGTCGGTGCCCAAGCGTTTCCTTAAGAGGTAGTCGAACAATTGAATATCAAAAAGTTGATTACTTTCATCAATGTGTCAACTTCTACATTATGCACCATAAAAACTGCACTTCTATGCTAAATTTTCCAGGCTACGGTAGGACGCATGCTAATATGGCCGACTATTTTTATTTACTTGACTACAGAGGAATTGGAGCAAAGTGGTTGGGGTTTAAATATTTTGTTGTTTTTGGAGATCTTGAATCCTCTCCCAGGATTCCCGTGGACATCACAAAGTTTTTTAAACCACTTAATTGGGAAGTTTGGGCTCTGACTTTTGTGGCACTTTCTTGTGTTTATTTTAGTTTATTAGCAACCGAATCCCGGCCTTTGCAATTTAATCACAAATGGGCTGCTTGGCTCATATTTGCGGCATTGGAACAAAACACCAACACAAAGGAATGCACAGCTACGAAACGAAACATTCATTTAATAGCTACCTGGCTCTTCTTCACATTACTTTTACGAAACTTTTACACATTTTCAATGTATTCCGATCTCACAGCTCCAATAAGGCCTCAAAATTTACCTAATTCAAAAACTGATCTTGTCAACAGATCAAATACACCAAGTTTGAACAATTTGGTAGTATCAGACGCTTATCGTAAACTTCGTGAAGTGACAGAGCAAATGCAACTGAATACAAAAAGTAATACCAACAATTCACTAAATATATTTTATAAGTCATTGAAAAAGTACGGTTTCTTAACATTTTTTCCAACATCAAACGACAATAAACTTGAACAGTATCAGACGTACTCGTCTGTTACGTGTTCGAAGAAAATTTATATTTTTGCTGTGGACGATTATCAGAACTGTTCCACTTCAGATCGATTTGCGTATGTTTGGGATACTTCCATTTCCCAGTATTCCACAATCGATTTACATTTGCTTTTAACACTTTTCACCAACCGAACCTTGTTCCGGGTTCTTGGCGATTCGGAATTTCTCCCAAAGCCTGTGCTTTGGTATTTCGCAAAAAACCAATTTTATAAGGATGAGCTCTACAAAAAATATTCTGCTTTTTTTGAAGCAGGAATTCAGCAATATTTTGACAAGTGGCGAAAACTTATTATGTTCTATAGGGAACTCAAAGCTTTCTTGGGAACGAATGGTATATCTCGCAAAGGTGACATAAATCTGTATCATTTTTGCTGCAGTATGTAGAGTATTACTCAAAAATATCAACCGTCAAAGGTTTGTCAATTGGTCAAACAACAGATGCAGATGTGGATGCTGAAAATGCTGCAAAACTGGAGGAATTTAATCTTATATTCATTTTATACATTGTTTTATGCTTATTTTGCATTGTGATGACACTTTGCGATATTTTATCTAGTGGTTTAAGTTACGCATTTTGCACATCTAATCGTGCTGGAACGCATTGAATGCATTTATGCATTCAATGCGTTCCAAGAAAT
>JAHZMX010005008.1:0-10024 GCA_027743895.1 Seira musarum
CTTTTGGTTAATACAATGACTTGAAGGTATATGTATTGCATGTAATTATAAAATGAGTAAACCCGAATTGTGTGACATCAAGCGTCCTACGCATTTCTCCGTACATTACCTTCACAATCAAACCTTCGGCATGTGTTGTAGTTTAGTATGCAAGTATTGTGGTGTGGCTTTGGTAAGTAAGTGTCTCCGAACTCACCCCAGATTTTCATAAACCGCAATTCAAAACTAACGATGGAAACGGGATCTGTGTATTGTAAAGGGTGTAACTTAATCCAATTCAATTGCTCGCCTTTTTCATTTTAATTCATTAGAAATTACAAGAATCGCCATTCTATTCGTCTCTTTCCTTTGTAATCATGTTCATTGTTCCAAAAATGCCAAATCAAAAACCAAATAGGGCGATGATTGCTATGTAGATTCATCTCTCATATCATCTCTCCGTGTCTGATTGTTAATACAAATATAATGGGTAGGAAGGCTTTTTAAATCTACCAACTTGAATTAAATTTTTAGCAGGAAAAACTAATTTGGAGAGTATTCTCCTCTTCTGCCTGTAATACACCTCTCCCTTCTACAATTCTTATTAATCCCAAATAAGTTCATAAACATATTATTCTGGCATTATTGTGTGGTGATTCAATGACTCACTCGTATTAATTGCAAAAGAAAATCCATCGTGTCGAGCGAGTAGTACAGTAAGCGACTAATGAAATGCGAACAGGTGCCATACCGTGGCTCATTCGTTTTAGCAACGGTTTCGGGTGGACCAATAATAACAATAACAATCCTGAGTCCTGAACGTAGTAATAAATCTGAGTTTGTGACCATGAATAATTCATTGGTCTCAGAGATATTAATGACCTTAGCAAGATGTGTAAATGTACATGCAGAGCAGCGAACGAAATCAGTCTAAACAAACACATATTAAAAACATTTATGGCAAAAATGAGATGGTTTCTTGATGTCAATTACTTTACTACTCGGTCTAATGCAGAGATATATCGTCACAGCATCAATTGTAAAAGACCTTGTCTCTCAATCTAATAAATTAACGATGGAGGAATCGAATAGCCAATTTTTAAACTCATTGTCAGCCAGTTTTTTATTTAGTTTGCAGCATCAGCANTGATGTCAATTACTTTACTACTCGGTCTAATGCAGAGATATATCGTCACAGCATCAATTGTAAAAGACCTTGTCTCTCAATCTAATAAATTAACGATGGAGGAATCGAATAGCCAATTTTTAAACTCATTGTCAGCCAGTTTTTTATTTAGTTTGCAGCATCAGCATCTACATTACATTAGTATTGCGTGGACAAACACGAATTCTGTACGGATAATCAACTGATCCGATTTTATATAGTTTCGTGAGAAATACTATATCGTGCATAGGTTGTAGTCCTTCCCCTAATCTCTTTAAGGAGATTACGTAACATAATATCCAATCTAATGTCTCATTCATAATCTGTCTCAGTCGCCACTCCATAAAAAGCTATAGAAAATGAAAAAAAATCGAATAAATGGTATCACAAAGGTATAAATTAGCTTGGAATATTTCGCATAGAAAAAGGCGAATAAAAAACTAAGTAATGATAATTCATTTTGAAAAAAAAACTTTTTTTGTTTCGTGAATGACATCTCATTTTGATTTTTTATCCTGCCTACTTACTCACGCTACATTACACTAACAATGTTAATAGTACATTGCACCTATTTACTGCAAGCGACACGACACATCTAAACAAAAAAGCGCTAATCTAATGACAAAAGTAAGCTTAATCGTTAAATAAAATATTGTATTTTGAGTACGTCTCAGACTGAGATAGAGTAGGAAAATCCTTGACACAGTCTAAAACGTAACAGTTTTTTCTTAGAGGCAAAGTGTAACGTGTTGAGTGGAGGTTTCAGATACTTCATACTTTTATCACAACACAATCACACCTCTGCATTTGATTTTATAAATTAGCTGATTGTGAATGCAAAAGAGCAACAGAGCTATACCTACCACCACCAACATTGAAGATTTGAACAAAAGGGAAAAAATCCTACACGCTGAATTATGTCAATGAGCCGATGACTATTCATTGATAAAAACAAGGGTTGATTGGGATTACTACCACCAACCACCACAACAACTTCTGCTCTTGATTTGCGTGTGTACAGTGTCTGGGTTGTGTGCACCAAACAAACATTAAACCATCATGAAATAATTATACATATTTAAATCCTCGTACTCTAAAATTATATCAGGTTCTCCCAGCAGGTACTTACAGATAATAAGGTAGAGTTTTTCCATTGAATTAAATAAATAATTACTTTAATAGCTGCAACAGGTAGATCCCTAAAGGTGGGTCTACATGTGAGACAGTTTCCATGAATCAAAAACTGCTTCTTATCGACATAGAAAAGGGATTTGTAAAATTGACATGCCTCTCATGCATCAAATCTGTTTTGATTTCATTCAAAAGAAAAAAGTAGGTATTTGGGGATGCATTCAACTCTAAAAAAATTGTTGAAGTCCCCTTACCTTGGACTGGTCCTATTGCCGACTGCTGCTGCCGTGCCTTTGATAAAGAAGCTGTTAAATGGATGGTTAGTCGTGTACCAAGATAATTAACTGCAAGAGAAAGTGTTTTCAGACCAGAATGATCTACTAAGGAGGGCATTTTTCTTCCCATTCAGTATTCAGTCATCTCATTACATATGTATAGGTAGACAAGATTATTTTTTTAAATCAGGATGAGTGAGGGATATCTATGAACTTGAGAAAAGGTTGCTATTAATGATAGGTACCACAATCTTATGATTACAGCTGCCGAAAAAAACGACAAAAATATAATTGAGCTTTTTTTGGGATGATATGCAGTCGTGTTGGTATAATCTGAATAAAATATTTGTATGTACCTGATTATTTTATTTCTAAGAACGGTGCCATCTCAAATAGATGAGAATGACGGTAATAGTGGCAAAAAGAAATATGAACTATCATATCTTAACCCATAAACAAGCTATGTACCATTATATTATCTCTGGGTTTCCGTGATTCGAGCAATCGTAAATTTGTCTAAATTTACATACTACACGAACAACAACTAAAATTGTATGAGGCAATACCACATTTTAAAAGAAACAAGGAAAAAATTGTATAAGATTGGTTTGACGGAACAAAAACGATTGGCATGCACTATAGATCTTATCTTATTCTGGGTTCAGACCATTTTTCATAAGAACAGTTAGAAGAGCAGCGTTACATATTTTTTCCCGATAATGGTTGGGAAATTTCTCGATAAAAAAATAGTTCTTCAATGTGCACATAGAATGGAACCTGTTTTTCCAGTGAATTTGTTGATGCTACCGTTTTCTCAAATTTTGCTTTTACGTGCGTCCTTCACCGTTTTAATTTGTATCACGGCAGCCCTCATGACAAGAGAGAAGATTATCATGCGAGAATACGTGAACATGGTTTCAAATTACCCACCACAACCTAGTAATTTTCTGTTCCGTTCTTTCTCAAGAATAATGAAATTCTAAAAATTGATTTGAAAGTCAAAAAATAAATTACGAATTGATGATGCGATAAGTAGGTGAATATAAAAAACGTGGTGTTTATTGTACAGCAATAATGCTTGCCCTGAATCTTTTATGGTAATCTTCTTTAGATTATCTGCCGTCTTCATCAAAATTCATTCGGTATCAGTACCTATTGACATTGAAGCGTCGGTCCGCATCAGTCAAAACTGCATTAGGTATTGTGCACGTTTGTATTATGAAACCTGAAAGCCCATAATAAGAAATGCATTTCCGGGTCCGGGTATTACGAAACGTGAGTGTATTTTTGCGATAAAAAGTCAAGTTGTATTCCTGCTGCTGCCTTAAAGATCAAGTTTTTTCTTTCCTTCTAAGAAAACAATACCGTCACGTAGGTCATAGTTGCAAATAATTGTCATATTACTTTACATCTCATAAAAACCTTTTTACTTTGACTTAAACAAGCCGTTCTTTTTCAAGAAATGTCTGGTTCAGTGGCGTCGGTGATTTTAGCACGTCTTTTATTAGATTCGGTAAATCTTCTGTATGTGCTCTTTCGAGCCAAAATTATATTTAGATATGCCACCGTGAAGAAACTAGTGGATTCCCTCTGGTGTTGCATGCTGAGATAATGCAATTTTTCATGTCGTATCTGATTTCAGAACTATCAATATGCCGGGACCTTCTTTCTTGCAAGCCATCATCCAAAAATATATCTTGTCTCGTAAATCATGAGTCGTACACATCTCTCGAAAACGTAGCACGAGTTTATGAGTACAACGATTGTCGAAAAAATGAATTCTGAGAATTGAAATCGTAGTTACGTATATGAATTGCAAAAATTAACTGTTTCCTGAACCTGAGCCTGTAACCAACTTTACCTATCTACTTAAACGCTGGTGACTCAAGATATATTTCATCAAGTAACAATCAATCTCCGGGGTGGTGTACATGATATCCCATTCTCACATAAATTTATTATTGTGATGCCAAACAATGAGAATTGTGTGGTCATCATCATTACACGCTACTTCTTAGCAGGGTCCCGTTAAATGCCACATCTTTTTTAAGACGCCTAGTCAGTCACATCACATCCGCTCTCCCATCCGTAACCGAAATAATAATACGTGTGCGGTGGGGTAGTGGAAACCGAGAGAGACCTATAACTTTAAATGCTCAACATTAAGATGACATTGCACTGACCTGAAATAAGCTATTCATCAACATTCTTTCGCTGTTTTGCCGACAGTCGCTTAGATTTGGATTGAAAATAAGGTGCCCCCAACTTTGACATTCAATTGATGTTGCAGTTTAAATTTTTTTTTCAAATCAATCAAGATGCCCTTTTGATGATGGAAGGTTGACGTTGGCAATCAAACAATTTGAAAAGTATGTGAGGGAAGGGACAATGAAAGTCACAAGGCGTAATTGCGAACTCATATATACCTACTGAAGGGTGTATTGACATCGAGTGCAATAATGCAAAGAGTTTATATCACCTTTCGCAATAAAAAATAGGCTGCTTATTATTAAAATTCATGCATAATCAAAACTATCAGAAAATAAGAACGGTACTTTTATTGGACCATGAGTGTACGTGAGCTTTTAAAATTGACATTTTTTGTCTTCAACTTTAACTAAAAATTTTTTTTGTAACTCGCCGTGCAAAAAGTAGTAATCGGCTCACGGGAGATAAGCCCAACGAATGAGAGATGTGTGATGCATAGATTAGAAAAAAATATATGGTTGACGCTTTACAAGTATGACACTCACGTCAAAAGCATAATTGTTTTCCTCATCTTCGACTTGATTGGTGCTAATGAAAAGAAAAGATTGGTTAACAACGCACAAGTTCATTGAGCGATGAGCGAACGAGCATGCTTTAAAAATGCATTTTAGAATATTTACCAACATCAGCGAAAAACAGGTAAATAGCAGGAGTGCTAATAGTCGAGCAATAATAAGTAACGTAAGCATTCCATCAGCCTTTTTTATTTGAAAACTAAAATAAGTGTCACAATACCCATGTAACCTACTTTTAGCCTTACTATTGAAAAAAATGTGAAAAGTAAAATGGTGTGGACTAGTCCGATGAGTTGTCAAATATTATTATAAAAAGCTAGTGAAATAGAAAAATATTACCTTTGGTTAAAATTGGCTGCATTTTAGGGAGCAAAACTAATTTTAACATTTCATTATTCAACCGGAATTAGGACCAAAGATTAAATTTTGTTGTAGACTTCATTCATCTTCAGACTCTGGTCTTACTAACTACTTTAGCCGCTTCCTTTTGAGATAAGACCCAGAAGCATCTTATTCAAATTCTTAGCACAGCCACTGATACTGACGTGATTCATGCATTCATTCACGCTCTTTTGGGGATAGGGAGACAAAGTGACACACCGGAAAAGCCGTATCTGTAAAGTGACAGACTCATGAATTTTTGTACTTGCATCTCAACAAAATAAACAGTCTCTTCCTCGTCTTATTCATACAAAGTTGGGGTCATTGTCCAATCTTTTTAAGCATGTCAGCAGTGTAAATACAAAAAAGATTGATTTCTCAAGGAAAGTTTGAATGTTCATTTGTCCTTAGGTTCACATTTAAAACTTTACAAATCGTTTTCAATGAGATGGTAAGTATGACATACATTACGAGGAATTTTCATCTGCAATGGTAATTTTATTTCTCTGCTGATTAGAAGACTCATAAAAATTTGAAAAACTATCTAACTGACGTTTCTGGATCACGGTCAAAATTTTTTCTTTGTGTGAATTATGCGAAAATTTTAACCTGTAAGACCCTACCCTTTTAAAATATTCGATCGATCAACTGAAGGAGAAAGTCTTGCCAAATGAAATAAGATAAATCACAAAATTTTTTCTTTGTGTGAATTATGCGAAAATTTTAACCTGTAAGACCCTACCCTTTTAAAATATTCGATCGATCAACTGAAGGAGAAAGTCTTGCCAAATGAAATAAGATAAATTACTGACTCAAAGATAATCATACCATGCAAGTAGCTTATGTAGAGTTTGAAGTGAATCAATGTCTGTAATTAGTCCGAAATGCTTTGAGATGTAGTACTTGACGGAGGTAATCATTACTTATTTACTTACAACATATTAAAAAATGCCAATATAAAAAAATCAAAACTGGCGTAGACAACCCTTCTTAAGGTAGGTATTAACTCTAAAAAAAATTTGATACAGATTCTTTGGCATATGGGCCTGTTCTCGAGATGAGATGAGAGCGTCCGTCACCACCCCAGCAATCAAAGAGAAAAGCCCATTCAAAATTGACGAACTTGTTTCTACTTGCTGGTTTTAATTAACCTCCATAAGACCATAAAATGTTAATAACGTGCTACTGCTAAAGATGTAGCGCGATACTTTCCTTCAGATAATCGGGGTTGTACAGGCAATGTATATTAGCAAGGCTTGCAAGTGAATTGAATGACAGTGTCAAACGCATTAAAAAGACAGTTTTAATAGTGCATGAATATGAAAGCAGCTTTAAGTGCTGCACCACCTTCTCCATTTTGTACTTAATGCTGTAGAACAATCTTGTCTTTAATTTTTACGGACAGAAGTTTGCAATTTTTACCAAAGTCATAGTCATCACCACGATGTGATCGTGCCACACAATAACCTTTCCTTTCAGTTTCGTGATCTAGAATAATCAACAAAAGACTGATAGCTTGATGATTAAGAAGGAGAAGTCAGGTTTTACGAGCTGACAAACAATTTCAGTATATTTGGAGGTAGGTAAACTGGTAGCTTAAATACAAAAAGCCATCTTCAAATCATATCTGCTCCTATCAGGAAATATCAAGATTAGGGTCGTATATTATCATCATCGCAAAAATGAATTTCGTGTAAATTTTCTTGTATTAATTTTAATACTTTTATCAAAGCGTGGCATTATGTGAAGGAATTTGAGGGGTTTGTTCTAGTATTATTTGGTGAAATTTTCCATACATAATTGAATGAAAATATCCTCATCCTTGTCGATCATGGAATTTAGCCACAAAAAGTTATTGAATGGGACCATTAAAAATTTGATCTAGATCAGCACAAGTTTCTTTTTAAAAAACTGGATTCCTCTCTGAGCCCAATGTCATTTTTCATTTTCAACCAAACAGTCACAAACTTAATGAAAGAAGGGAGGGATAATATGCCACCAAAATTATAATTTGAAGTAATCAGTAGACACGCATTGGTATTAGCAAAAAAAAACTGTGAAAGTCATCATTTTATGTTCTCGTCAAACCGCAAAAATGAGCGCTTGACAATCTCGAAAGATGACAATATCAGTTTGTAGCACGATGCAAAAATTATTCTTCATTAAGGACCGTTTTACAGTGGCTTTGACTAAACCGCAAAAATGAGCGCTTGACAATCTCGAAAGATGACAATATCAGTTTGTAGCACGATGCAAAAATTATTCTTCATTAAGGACCGTTTTACAGTGGCTTTGGCTTGTGAGCTTCATTTCGTCTCATGTGAAAATTTCATCCTTCACATGAGACATTAGCGATTAGAATGGGCGGAGTACAAACTACTGATCTGTATCAGTATTTAATTTTTGTGATGCCTGTGACATGAATAATTTTTTACGAGGATCATGATGAGGACAAGGAAAGTCATGTGCTTAAATGCTGTTTGGTTTCGCTTAAAGAAATATTTTATGACTCAATTTGCAGATTGGTTATTTAAAATCTGTCAGATTGCGAGTTGATTTATGACATATGGCGGAGGCTTTCGAGCAGCTACTGCTTTTTATACCTACGTTTTTAGTTTCACTCCCTGCGATAGATTTAAGTAGATAAACATGGCACTTCTGAGAATCACGAACTGTCTATGCACACGTCCTGTTTATGTAGGCATTATATCAAAATCAAGTTTGAATAGTCAGGAGATGTGGAAGGACACTATTTAGGCGTAATATCAAGATTAAATCAAGTGTTACGAAATAAAGGTTCATAATTAGCATTCAAGATCAGCTTATCAGAGGGGATCATTTTTATAGATTCAACGAAAAGTGGGTTTTAGTCTAGCGTTCCCAGTAAAGTTGCTTAACAAAATAAAACTGATCAAACCCTTTAAAGTGGACCACATGAGAGAAAAAATGATGCAATGACTGAATGAAACAGAGCATAGAAAAAATACCGATAATAGTGTTTGCATTATTTTGCATTGTCTTCTTTAAACAATCAATGCAATGTAGTCCGTGTCGTTCTAGATGATGTAGCACTTTTGTCTAGACGAATTTTAGAAAATAATTTTCAAACAAAATTATTAAAGGATCGACAAAATTTTCCTTGTATCATCGTTCAAAGAATTGCTCTAGATTATTACTTCATTATGCATGGGGAATACAAAAGGATTATCTAACGGTGGATATAATCAATCATAACAAAATTTAGCTGAAGAAAGCAGGGCATCATATACACTTATAGTTTTGGTGGCTTGTGTATTCTCATGTTAAAATCAGATACTGTAACATCAAAAGCCGTTCCTTTGGCCCAATAAAAGTGAGAAAATTTTCACGAATTCTTTCAGCTTTAACTGTTTTAAGAACGGAAATGATCTTACCTTCCTAATCGAATCAATGGTGATAATAGCGAATCTACGTAGCTGTTACAACAAAGATAGGAAATGTTAACCACTTTTTATTGCACTATTTTCCTTGCACATACATACACTTACCTTATTCAGAGATCAGCGGAGTGAAACAATAAATTACCTGATATTTGTTGTTACTTGTACTTTTTGAAGCATTATCTATCACATCACACCCATACATCCCCTCAGGATTCTTACTATATTTTACATTCACAGCTCTGCTAGGAACGATTCTACTTGATGAATTATACTTAAGATAATGATAACAAGAGTAAATTTTCCTGTGCAGAGGATGGAAATGATTTATGCGTCTTAAATTGCATATGAATGCGCAACTAAACGAAACCATCCTTCGACATTTTTTGCAAACCCTTTCCCCTTGAATTATGAAGTTTGGGCTTTTATGTCACCTTGATAATGATATTCATTTCGTGGACGACACCTTAAAAATGTTAACGAGATGGTATGATTTAACTGGATTTGTGACTTCACAAATTTTAAATGGGTTCACTCGATCACAATTTATGTGACTTACGTTTCCGCCCGATTATAATAGACCTTGAGATTATGATAGTTTCAACGCATCACATGCAAATTCGAGTGATTTCTCATCGTGACTTACGATTTCGAAGCATCAAAAATGAAAAATGTAGCATGTTTAAACTCCTAATACAGACTAAGAATATCCTTTTAAAACTATAATCCATTGTCCAAAGATTGTAGACAAAGGACAAAAAATGTGATTCAATGACCTCCTGCCGCGTTAAAGACTGCATGGTAATGAGGTGACGCCGAAGCTTTTGTTGGATCTATACTCCTTCGCTGTTGTTAGTGATTTTCATCTCGGGGAAATACAGATTCAACAGG
>JAHZMX010005009.1:0-25459 GCA_027743895.1 Seira musarum
TTTGGTCACTTTTATTTTCCCTTGTTAATTTCCATAAGAAAATTTTAAAATTTCTCCAGCAAAATTTTTTTTAAAAATAACGGTCAAAACCCAGCGTTGAGTCAAGTCATTTGGCATGGAATCATGTCTGCCCAAGCCACATATTTTGCAAAATTCAGATTGTAAATCCCTGATAAACAGCTCGGGTTGTTCCATCGTAAGTGCAAACACTTCATTTCTCGTGGCTATTTACAATTATAAGTTGAATAGCAACAAAGGCGCTGAATCACCTTGTTTTTTTATTTTTTATTATGTACAATTAAACCCTGACCATTTATATCCTGTGGGCAAGTTAAACTGTATCCAATATTCAATCAAATAATTTTTTCAATTGGGTTTTTTAAGGAAGTGGATGATGGTGAAATTTTTTCACGGTATTTTATTATATGGACAGACATTCTAGCGCGTGAAGAAAATTTAAAAAAGTGAGCTCAAGACTAATTTCGGGGGCCGAACGATAATTACGTGTGAAACCGAACCCAGTTCTAACGCAAGGAAGAAGCTAAAGTTCACCTATAAACTAAACTCATCAACAGATTTTGATCGACAATGGCTGATTCTCATTACGGTGAAAGTGATCCCACTCCAGAAAATCGTGGGGCCAAAATTGACGGCGTGAATGTACTGTATCAAAATATTAACCATGGATCCGTTTCTGCGGTGGAAAATTCATCTCAAATGAGAACCTCTCAGATGCAAATGGAAATGCGGAGAGATCCAAATGCAGGTTACTCAACCTCCTCTTCCGCCATAGGACATGATTTATTACCGAATCAAATGATGCAAGATGCGTGCGACAGGCCTGCGGCTGGACTTCATTCTCGACCTCTTGATGAAAGTTGCCATGCCTTCACGTTGGCTGGACGGCAGTATCAGATGTCAAGCGACATTTTGGGTAATGATATTTGCTTTCAAATATTCCTTTACCTTAAATTTGATCAAAGCTTTTCATCATTTAAATCATTGCAATCACAGGAACTGGAACGAACAGATCATGGAACTCAAGATCTCCTACAATGCAACGTTCTGAAGAGCCTGGTGGTCATTCCTCACCTCCACCGAAATGTGAATTGCAAGAGCATTTCGCATCATCTAACGCCTCTGAAGGCAATCGTAGCACTGAAGACTTTACCAGAAATCCGGTAACTGGACTTGAGTATGAAAAGACAAGTAATAAAACGGCTAGGCGGCACTTTGAAGCCAGTAACGCTAATCAGGGGTTTTGGTAACCGGTATATGGCTATTTTAAAACAATACACCCAGATTGCAGTGAGGCGCCGGGCTTAATGAGTACAAAAATAAGTGAAAATGTGAATAAGGCATTGACAGCAACTGGCGTACCTAAATTGTCGTCGTCAGTGTGGAATGAAATCTCACTTTTATTTTTAATTTAGGGATAACCAAGTAATGCTGCAGACTCTGCTCTTTATTTTGGTAGGTCAGAGAAGGTAGGTAAGATAAGTAAAATCTGTTTAGAAATAAAACAAAGGCTTCGCCCAAAGACTCAGATTTCCTTTTGCCTATTTTTTCGGGTTTTAATTATTAAAACCCCGATTTAAAATTTTTAGGAAAATTATTTCGCAAAATTAAAAATAAACAAAATGATCAGGAGACTGGGCATTCGGATAGATGGAATTTGAAAAATGTAGGCATCGCCACGTTTATAATAAAGACAAAAAGGAACCGTGCTCTTTTCTTTAAAAAAACATGCATGTAGTGTTTGTACCCGCATTCCTTCTTTTTTGAAGCTATCTACGCAATTTTTTATATAAATTCACGGCAAACGGTATGGCATTCGGACACTACATCAAATTAGCTGTAAAAAATTATGTTTCTCGAAGTGCGGATGTTCTTAATGGTTTTGACGCCAGTTCCTGTCACTGCCTTAAGTCAAACCTTAATAATACAAATAAGTTATTAATGGAATCATAAGTTAATCAAGCCATTAACTGAAAATTGTTAGGATTTGTGTAGCGCTATTTAATAGATCTTGTTGTATCAAAGCGTTTAAGCTAGAATTAGATTAGTCATCATTCTTCAACCAGCCTCTATTTCTTTTTCACTTTTTTATGTAAAATTTTATGAAGTTTATGAGTACCGATTTTCAAAAGCTTTTTATCAAAGAACAGACGTTGTTAATTTGCAAATGCTGTTCTTCTTCAACTGAAAACTTACATAAAATTATTCGTGAAAAACTTAATCGTAAATTCTTTATTCTTGTTTAGTTAAGCTATCACGAAAACAATAATTTTCTTTTTTTGCAGTTCCTTCATTGAACACGACAAACAAAATGAATGCTGATTCCAGTTCTGACAATTCAAAAGGAAATGTGAAGCTCTAAACATTTATATAGAAAATGGCTAGTATACGAATAAGTTCATCGCAAAGGGAGAAATGATTGGGCGCTATGTCTGAAAACAAAACCTTTGGAACACCATGTGATAGAGCACCAAAAATAACCCATACGTTGATGTTTCCCACTTTTTAAAAAATTTCCTTACTCTTGCTATAGTGGTTTTTATGTCTAATCTTGGGATCGACCTCTTCAGCTAATGCTTCAATTGATCTACCTCAAAATTGAACCAAAATGGAGCCCATCAAATTTCCTAGACGACCTTTGATGGGATCGGCCAAAATCAATTTGACAAAAGAGAAATTGTCAAAATCATTTTTCTCTTAATTTGCAATTTTTTTGTTTTGTCTCTAATGGCATATGACCAGCCCTAAGGACTTCGAAAACAGCTATAAGGTAAAATCCAGAATTGTCGAAGTATTCGTAAGCTAGAAAATAAAGTTTTTGTTTTTTTGCCAATGTCTCTTTTGCCAACTTGATTTTGGCCAATTCCTTCAAAAGTCGTCTAAGGAATTTGATGGGCTAATTTTGGTTTAATTTTGAGGTTGATCGGTTGAAGCATTAGCTCAAGAGGTCGATCCCAAGATTTGACATAAAAACCACTATAGTGAGAGTAAGGAAATTTTTAAAAAAGTTGGAAACATCAATTTATGTGATATTTTTGATGCTCTATCACATGGTGTTCTTGGGGTTATGTTTCCAGACATAGCGCCTCATCATTTCTCCCTTTGGAATGAACTTACTCATACTAAGTGGCGATGCATAAATTTTTGATGGATTTTGAAAAGCATTAATGTTGGCCCAATAAAGACAGCAGTTTTTTCTATGTCACCTTTATTCAAGTACCTACTTATTTATTTAACCGAACAGTAAATGTTGAAGTAAGGTTTATTTAATCATGGTGCGGCCCAGGCAAGTTTGCATTGCAGAACTTGCTGCAACTTCGATTTTATTGCAAAACGTGCACGAATGTCAAATAAAAATTATTTGGGAATCTTGTACGTAATAATCAGCAGAAGCCAGCGGTTTAGGGCTGTCACATTTGACGCTAGAGCAACCGGAACATGCACAAAGGAACCAAGAAATTTTCTGAAAATCTTTTGTGGAAATTTTGACGTTGTTTGTAGTTACAATAAGTTTAGTCACTTTATTGAAATAAATATTTTGTATCGTGTACTTAGACTAGTTCTTTTTTGATTTGGCTGCATCAGTACAACAACAGGTTCTAAACAATAACTGCTTTGCTAACTGGGTTTTTCAGAAAAGATTGCATAAGAATGAACATAACGATACGGCTTTGTGCATTCGCCAAAATAAATAAGCCTTTTAATTCATATTTTTGCCATTTTAAGACAGATTTTGGGATCGCACGGCAAGTAAGAAAGTTTTACAGTTTTTTTTCTATAAATACAGACGACATTATATTTGCGTGAACTCCATATAAATACTTTCGAATGGCGTAATAAAACATGTTGAGTAAAATGTACATAAAGTTGATTTGCGTATTAATCATGAGAATTATTAAAATAATCACAGTCAATCGCTTGATGTTACCTTGAAAGTCTCAACTTCTTTGTCATCAGTGATGATGACTCATCATCATCATTACCAAAACTGCTCTGATTGTTCTCACTATCACAGTATTACGTTTTAATCGGATTTCTGTATCGGAAGTCCATTTCTCAAAAGAACATAATGGTTTCATCACACAAGTTCCTCCAAACTTCTTCGGGATTGACTCGATTGGCATAGAATTGCGTAAATCTGGCATTCATTCTGATTTATCTTGAGAAAAGAAGTCGACTTTTGACAGGGTTTCCTGGCTCATCAGGCGTTTAATGATGTTGAAGCCCCACCAGAAAACTGATGAAGCTACAATTAAACAGCTTAATATACGATGAATGGTACTTTAATTTGCACACGTTATGAAGTCCCCACTCAATTTAACTAACTATTTAAAGACAAGGACACTGTGAATCGTCCGTTGATGCTTCGTCATCCTGAAATACGCGAATGAGGTCCTGAATTTTCAGGTAGCTTTGCATTTGGTACTAAGCCTTCCAATAAGTGATTTTCTGCGTTATCTACAACGTAGTGATGATTCCAATCCAATTCAATATGCGTTTTTCCATTACAAATCCAATTTCGCCCTAGTCTAATCCAATTCAAATCCAAGGTAAAATTTGGAACCCAATATCCAATCCAATCCAATATTGGAATTTGATTGGATTGGAAAATTTCCAATCTTGAAAATTTTCTTTGCAATTTTCAAATTTTACTAAATTCTTGCAATTATCATTACAAAAATACTAAATATTGATATAATTCAATTAAACATTAGTTCGAAATTGGTTGAAGTTTATAGTCTAAAGCTAAAAAATGCATTTTGGGTCAGAATTTATGTTGATTTTAACAGAACATTTGTACTTTTAATTCATTGGAAATAATGGAAAATATTGGAAAAATTCCCAATGGTTTCCGATCCAATCCAATGGAAAAAATTCCAATTTCTAATCCAATCCGATATGCCCTATGGATTGGATTCGATTGGAAACGCATGGGAAATCGGAAAATCATCACTACCACAACGCAAACAAAGTTTTGATGCTTCGTCTTCTAGAATTACTGACGATAAGCTTGGCCCGTACCTTTATCAGCATAACAAAGGCCGACCATTTTTCGTATGTATCCCAAGCACTTGCCTACATTCAGAGTAGAACATAATAAACTGATAATCATAATTCACCTAGATTTTATATTACTCCAATGAGTACCTACATTATGAATACTAAAATTAACAAAGTCATTTGATTTTCCTACTGGGTCGAATTTTAGTCATTTCCGCAAAAGTAGATGTCTAAATCAGTTGCAATCTCGGAAGGAGGTTCCAAACGTTTGACGTCCAACTTATTTTAAAATTACTTCTTTCATTTTTCCATCTCCAGACAACGTTCTGTTCATAAGTTGCATTACATTTGACATTTTGTAAAAATCATTGGCTCCGCATTTCTTTGTACATCATTCATTATTTTATGCTGAGCCGCCACGGATCAAAATCCCTGCCTGAATTGAGAAATGCAAAACGCAATTTTTAGCTAACTTACAGATTTGGGACATTTTCAGCATTATTTTTTACATTTCATGAAACGTTTGAGGGTGCCTTGGTCAGATTCAGAATTTGATATACGGTCTATGAACTGGAATTAAAACCGATTGATAGAAACAAATTTCATATATCATAAATTTTCTCTAGAAACACGAATCTCACTTTCGCCAAAATGACAGCCCTCTTCAGTTGTAAGTCTTCCCATGTTAATTTTGCATTCACCTTCAACGATTCAAGAAATTGAGCCCATATGATTATTGCACTGACAATTTTTAAAGAACTTTTAGTGCTGAGTAGGAAACAGTAGTGCAGTGTTTGCACACGAAAATTAAACTATTTCTACAAGCTCGAACTATCAACATTAATTATCGCCTGATTTTAATGATTATGGCTATGCACGGAAAATACTCGAAATTAAAGGACGACTTACTTGACCTAGAAAGTTTTGAAAGAAAAACGTAGATGCAAGTTTGTTCACTCAATGCATTTATGGAAACACCCAAATCAATATTACGGCCAAAGCTCAGCTTTAAAACAAAACTGTCAGAAAGCGTGACTGGTGTACTAACCACTGTGAGAAATATGTATCTTTAAGTTCTGCGAGACTGACTTCCACCTTCAAAAGATGAGGATAAGGACATTGTTGTTGGCGATGTGGCAAGTGAATCACGTGTGTCTGCCGCACAAAAAAGGACAATGAGTGAGCAACAATCATCAGTTAAAACTATCATAATAGTAGCATTATTCGATTACTTAAAAATGTACTATTGCTTACTTACCACTTTTCTGAATCAAATCCAAAGAACTTGGTATCCAATTAGACCTGACGAGAAAGAAAGAGTCTTCAGAGGGACAGCGAACAAGATTTGGAGCTTCTCCCCGCACGTTTTGCGCGGAACGAGTACGTCTTAATTGAGAGGGACCATCTGCGTTCTGATCGCCATACCCAAGAAATTCCAAAATCTCATCTATTTTATTGGCGTAATCACGATGCCCGTCAACTATAAAACTTAGATCCACATTACGCATTCGAGGATGTGACCAAGTAACTTTCTCTAAGCCGGCAATTCTGCAACACAATAAAAAACGATAAACAGCGTTAGCGTAGCATAAGTATGTTTATTTTATTACAATATCACGTCATATAACTAAAGGCAAAAATTGGGATCATTAACTTTATTTCATTTTGTAATATCCCAGATGGAACAAAACAGGCAAAAACACGGGGGGAAGGATGATTATCGGTGAAAATGGCAGAGGGTCCCACGCGTACTCGAAATGGAAGTGTAAAACCCGAATAACTGGAGTGGGATACACTTCTTATACTACATTCGTTTTGCTTAGCTTTATTCGCGGAAACGAGGGAAAAATTACAGTGTTCAAACCCAATGGCTTTCAAGTACGGTTATATTATTTTTTCTTTATATATAGTTAAATGGAGTACCTAAGAAGCACTTTAGGTCATATCATCATGTTTAGCTTAGCCTTAACTCCATCGATCAAACATGTAGTGGTTGATATAATAATTATTGGCAGTGTGAACAACCCCAGTAAATTAAGCCGTATTGCTTTAGACTTATGACATCGACTTTTGCACTTCATTGCATTTTTCGGCAAAATGTGACTGTCACGGCTCACATTAGCAAGTTTTACAGACAAAGCATGGGTTGTTTTTTTATGTTTGTTAATCATTTGAAGTCTATACTAATGTCGATAACACAAAAAACTTCACGATTTCCCATTATTTCCTTTGTACACTGAACGAGCACTGCCAGCAATGCAAAACTTTCCCCCTGATATAATGCGTGTATCCCACGCAAATTATTTCTCAGGTTATAAAGCATTACCGGGATAGCAGACGGTGGGAAAAACATATTCAGAGTGGGATATCGAAGCAGAAACCGCGTGGTTCACCCTTCTACTTCCCCTCGAAATCCACTCTTCCCCCCCAATTACACTCAAAATATGCTCTTTGTTACTTCTGGGATTCCCTGGCCCGACTTACCGATAATGCCCTGCTGTACTTCGATACAATAATTTGAGCAACCAATCAGTCGCACAATAGCCGTTGATAACGTTTCCAGAAACGACTCTGGCAAGTTTGCTCCATATACTTGCTTTGCCTGTAACGGGAGCCCCTAGCATTATAGCATCTAGTACAATGCCTTCCACTTCCGGTCCATTTCTTTGCGAAAGCTCCTAAAAAATTAATTTCCTACTTTATTATTTCTCCATGGAAGAATAGAAGTGAAACCCGGTTGAGTCTGTCACGTGGCTTTCAGTTCATTTTGGCACCGGACCTTGTTTCCATGTTCTCTAGAGAGAAGCACGTCGGCTAGGGTTTTTCCAATCTGGGCAGATCTGCGGCAGCATAAACCCTATTAAAGTAAACCCAGAACATCTCAAGTTAATTCATCCGACGTCTGAAAGGTGACGGCTTTTATGAAAGAAATCTTCTCCACGTATATTTAGAACACAATATATTTCATTGATTTTTACCCATGGATTATCCAAAACCGACGCCACAGCCACAAGAGAAATTGGCCATGCAATTGCGGCGATTAAGCCTAATTTCAATGAAATAAATTAATGCAACGAAAGCAAAATCAACTCAATAGCATTGATGTTCACAAGAAATTATTTGTCTTACTAACCTGAAAGAACTGTTAGTTTGAGAGCTTCTTGTGTGGCCAGAGAAACGGCAACGGAAAACAAGTAATCCATATTTCGACCCAGCTCAAGCAGGTATTTAGACTCGTACATGAGACAATACTGTTCTTGTGAAATTTTAAGATGCTTCCATGGAATCCAAAAACCTTTTTTGCCAGTGTCATCGTTTAGCCATCCGGACACTGCAATTACTATGTGCAAATTTTGTTTACTACTGCAAAGAGAGAATTCATAGTTATTCCTAGTTTTATAGGAAAACGTTTAACAAGCAAAATACATTTTGATGCTTTGAGCTTACTTTGACGAAACCTGATTAAGTGGTCTAAACTCAAATTCTTCAACACCGCCTACCCTTCGTTTCATTTTAAAACCTGATAGTCCAGCACCCGCCGCTCCAAACAACGAACCAATCACAGCAGCGCCTATCACATTTAAAACATATTTCACTTAGAATTTCACCTCCAATACTTGTGCTAAATGACTACTTACCAGTTGTACTTCCAATGGCCACAGCGGCCCCACCTCCGAAAACACTTGCAAATCCTGCACCTGAAGCATGAAATTAAGTAAAGTTAAAGGAAACGATCCAAATAAATATATTTTGAGTTCCCTGCTTTTTCAAGCAGAACCTAATCCCATATTGTTTTATCTGGCATAAACCAAAATAACCATTTTAACATTTATCTGTTTTCATTACCTATGAAGGGAGCAGCTAATCCACCTGTCAAACCAAGAATTGCTCCACCACCAAGCGTCGCAAGTCCCACTAGACCATACCTCTTCATTTTAATATTTCTCTGGCGTTTTTTACTTTCCTTTTCTTCATTCCTAAAGATTCGCACACAACAGAAATAAATACAACAAAATTTTTGAAGTATGTTAAAGACGTTTGTTTATATATAAGTCCTTTTTTTGCTCACTCTGTTTTGGGTACGCATTCGCCAGTAAGAAATTTAAACGCCGACTCTTCCACAATGTCCACAAATAGAGTACCAACATCAAGAGATTTCGACAGGGCAAGAATTAAAGCTCTCGTCCTTGCATCATATTTTCCTGTGAAGATTTAGAAAAGAATAACAGCCAATCTTAAGTTCCTAGATTTCTCACGAATATTAAGTCCTTGTGCACATTTAGTCGGTTCGTAAGTGAAGACGAAGAACATGAAGTGAAAAGTCTCAAATTATTTCAAGGACGGAAAACTCTAAATCAGCCAAGATTTTACCACGAACCAGGACACAAGCATACTATTACCTCGCAGAATTCGATCTCAAAATTTTATTCATAAATATTTTCGACTGCTTTCTCCAACTCAGCAATATACTCAGCAACTCAGGAATATCAGCAAACTGACACATTTCGTGGAGTCGTAATCCAAATTCTGACTACATATTCGAATTCTATGCACGAAATTGTATAAGAAAATATTGCGGACGCCTCTTTAACGTCCTTTTGGCAATGAAAAACCGTTAGGCAACATGATCCGTATACACAGCAAATGACTTTAGTTTCACTGTGATTTGGACTTGATGGGAAAATGAATTTAAATGGGAATTTAAAAAACAAAGAAGTTCTATAATTATTTTGGTATAATTTTCTTCCCTAAAGTAAAGTTGCTTTTAAGTGAAGAGCTTTTAAAATGAAACAAAAATAGTTCATTACTCTTTGGTTGACGCAACCATTTTTCTAATTATTATTGCATTTCATTTCTAGAAAACATTTCCAAAATTTATGTGCATATTTTTCTACCTAAAAATTAATGGAGAAGGATAGCAGGCAAGCACGTTATGTCCACATATGAGTTTGAATAAAATTTTGAGAGTTTACACGATCACTCGAAAAATGAAAAGCAAAACGACGAGTGTTTGCTACATATACGGATCATGTTTTCATTGAAAAAAAAAAACGTTGAAAAAGTCTCCACAGAATTTCCCAATACAATTTTTGCGTAGAAATCGAATATATAGTCAGTATTTAAATTACGACTTTCCGAAATGTGGCAGTTGGCTGATATTCTTCGTCAGCAATCCATTAATAAACACAGAAACTTTGGAAGGAAGTATTAAATTTCATGTCGTAATTTGATCTAATAAAAACACTATACGCATAACTAATTTTTTAATTACCGGTTTGTACTCCTTTTTATCATTGGCAGCGTTAAGTCAAAGAGTAAAACACGACATTAGATTTGACAAACATGACTTTGGTAGTTGTATTGCAAAATTGAGAACAAATGGGGTTAAAATTCTGACATCTTCGCAAATTCATCGTATTTATATATTTCCAACTTTTCTCGTTGGCTTTTTCCTACCTCCTTTTACTGCCAGGTACACTAGATCTCTAACGATGAGGATTGAGGACGAATTTCCTTCTTGTTTCACTCGCTCTACGTAAACCTTGATGGGAAAATATCCAAGTTCTTTTTTTCATTTCATTGAAATTATGCATATTTTAGTATATTGTTTTCAGCCAACAAAAAAATAATAAATTGTATAAAAGTATTTACATCTTCAGTTTGATCCCCTTCTCCATAAAACAATGCAACCATGACTTCGTCCGTGTGTTCCGGTAAATCCAGATGCTTTCGGATACTATTAATAAATGAATAAGATTGTAAATATTCGGTTTTATCTGAAATGTACTTTTAATACATGTATAAATTATGTTTGCATAATTTGCGTTAAGTACTTGAAAATGAGAGCTTTAGCAAACTGGTGATGATAATCATCCTGCAGGTACAACTGTTTAAGGGCCAACGAGCAAAGAGCAGCATAACTGTATTTTAAAGCGTCAGTGAACAAACTTACACCGTGAAGATTTCCTGGATCTATGGACGACTCTCCTTCAGAATCAACAGAACCTAAGTAAAATATGCAAAGTGAAATGAAATGATGAGAATGAGAGCAGGAAGGAATGCAATACTGATACTAGTCATTGCAAGAAGGGAAACTCGTAAAGCTGTTAATGCTGCTGTAGCGACGTGGCTGAGAAAAAGTTAAACATAAAAGTTCCGTTCTGAGAACACTCTTTGAATGTCTCTTAAATTCTGTAGACTCTAAGGAAACAGACCTTAGCGGTTTGATCATCGATTTAATCATATAAAAATCATGGTAACATGCATGGAAGAACTGGAAGAGACCTTTGGAGTGAGGTATCGCAAGCTTTTTTCAATAGAATCTTCTAACCGCCCCCTTCCCACGACCGCTAGACATTTTCAAAATTTCAAAGTAACAATTTAACTGTTTTTAAAAGGCTTTCGATTGAGGTATAAGACGACAAATTTTACAATGAAAACTATTTTAACTGCCCCCGCCGTTGATGGCTAAAGAAATTTGAAATCATAATGAAGCAGATTTACTTAGTTTTTTATGAGCTTCCAAATAAGCTCTCACATGCAATGCGTTCTACTTTACAAAAAAAACTACCGCTGACCCTGTTGTTAATACTTGACCTAAGATTTCGAAAGAGAAGTAAGCTTCCTCCTCAGTACGCAAGGAAGCTTTGTTCCAAAATCGAGGTCAATCAGTGATCTCTCTCAAAAGTTATCAATCGCATATACGTGAAGATTAAGCTCAGTATTCGCTTAGCTTAGCTCATCAACGTGTTGTGACATGATGAGTTTTTTAAACTTCTAAAACAGATACAGGGACAGGATTTTTAAATGAAGCAGGCAACCAGCGAAAATATTTTTCTCGGCCAAAGACAAAACCATACATCCAAAACTATTTTCGTAAACTTTTTTTCATGAACTGAAATAGAAGTTAAAGATATATACTGTTACTAATTTAAATAATTTGTAAGGGTTATTGTTATGCGGGTACACATATTCAAAAATATGCATGCTAACGAATTACCAATCTTCAAAGCATGAATTTATAAAATTTAGAACAAACAAATCAAAGTCAGTCACTAAATTTTTAATATAATTGATTGTGGTTTTACTTACGCGTATTATCCTCTGGAAAGTAACGGGTATTCTTGCAATTGACACGTGCCATTTTAAGACATGCACTTGAAAATTGACCAAACTTGGAGAACGTTTAACAAGAAAGTAGCTGCATTTTTACATGCTGCTTGCCTCAACCAATGCTTTTTTTAATTCGGACAAGAATTCTATTACTACTTAAAAATAAATTCCTCGCTTTTTTTTCTTCCTATTCATAAGACACACTCACGATCAGTCAGCAAATATACACGTTTCAGTTCAGTCATGACTAGTGGCATGGATGGTGATAATGCATTTTCATTAAAATGATTATGACGGAAATAACACCACAATCAAGTTGTTTTACAGAAGAAAATGAACCGATTACAAACAGATTCATTTTCAGTTCACACCAGAAAATATAATTTGTGTTCGGGTAAAATAGAGATCAATTTATGTAGAACAAAAACAATTGTACATAATACAGAGAAAGAAACATTTTTTACAATCTTTTCACGGTTACGTTTACGTTATAAATATGATTGACGGAGAGAAGTTTCAGGCGGACGGTCTTTTCTTAGCCATATGGAAATGAGCACAGTGACAATTAAAAATATAAGTACACATGTGAAATACAGCAAACTCACATCTGCTACACAAATATATCTTACATGCGAGATTTCCGTTTCACTTTAACTGGACTTCACCAGAAAGAAGCATAATAACACACATCTGTCATTTCAAGGCCAAGTTTATCCGAGCACATTCTAATAGTATTTCACGCACACAGATACTTACGCTACGCTGGTTGTGTTGTGGTCCTTGTTTTGGTGCGTATGAAGTTGCATACTGCTGCTACTGCCGGTAAACCAACAAGCCCAAGTCAACCTGGTTCAAGAGAACGGAGTTTGAAGGGATGCAAGACACCCGACTTCACGTACAAGTAAGCAAATAAACAAAAGATGCAAGGGATCCGACTACTTGACTCGCATGTACGCTTTGAATGTCAGGATTAGTAACAATGCTTGGCTAATCATTTGCTATCTTCTAAAGGATTAATCAAAAACTTACTTGGACTTATTCATAGTTACCTCCAAACTTCCGGAAAAGTTTTAAACCACTTGGTTATTTGCTTTAATTCAGGAAATTGGGGAGTAATAAATGAATTTTCATCCTCAGATATGTAATCCATTTTGTTTAAGCGTTATGAAATTGAGATCGTCTGTTTGTTCATTTGTCCGACGTAAAACTCAGGAAAGAGCTAACCAATTGAGCTCGAATTAAGAACAAAGTTTTCCTAAATACTTTTTCAAATTTGTAATTTAAGTCAACAATTAGCGACAGGATTGGCTTTGAAATGCTTTTAGTTGCACATATATCTGTTGATAGCAAGCTCGAAAGTCCATTGTACCTTCAATATAACCGCATATCTAATAGTAATTTACTTGAAACCGTGTGGTCATGACATTCACAAGAAGACTTCGTGCATCCAAGTAAACAGCTTTTTTTCTCTACAACACATTTAAATAAGTAGACAGATAATTAAAAATAAGTATTCCTGTCACAACTCTCTCCCCTTTCTACCGTTTCATCTTACATAAGTATGTCGATTTCTGCTTTATTTAGAGCGTGGCTGGTCATTTTGTGCTCTTGAGATTGATTGGATTACTGGCCGCATTGAGTCGGCTCGTCCGACTCGTACAGTTGGGTGGCCTGCATTTATCTTCTAATGCATGCAAAAAGCCCTGTTTATTTATATCTGCTGCTTCTTCCGTAGCTGAGCTTGCGAAGTTGGTATTAAGAATGATGTGACCGTTTGTCACATCATTCTTAATACCAAGATAGACAGACTGACCGTTTGTCAGTCTGTCTATCTGTTCGTGCACGCAATAACTTTCGAAAGAGGTCACCGAGTGACCTCAAGTTTGTAACAAAGGTTCACTGCGCACTGAGAACGACTTCTATTTCTGATGAGAACTTTAGGTCAAGTATTTACGGCAAGGTCAACGGCCGAAGTTTTTTTCATATGATATTGATTAACTCAATCGAAAGGGCATAGAGAACTGAGTAAAACAGCGTGTTTAGAATTTCGAATTTTTTAACGGTAAACGGCAGGCCGTTGAAAATATTTTTCAATGCAACACATAGCATGTGATACCTCATTCAAAAGCTCTTTAAAAGCTGAGTAAAACGGTTACTTTGAAATTTCCAAAAAAATAACGGTCAGTGGCGGCGGGCGGTTAAAACATTTTCAAGGAAAAAACTTGCGATACTTCATATGAAAAGTATCTTCGCACTCATTTTAGGCATGCATGTTTCATGCATGACTTTCATATGAAGAACTCTTAAATCCAGCTGCATAGAAGTGCTTTTTTTGACAGTCTATGGAACTTGACAGACATTAAAACAGTATTCTGGGTCTCATTACTTCTCATATTCTTAACCCTTTCTTCAGCTACGTGGCTACAGCTGTATTAACAGCTTTACTTAGTTTGTTGTTTCGTGAAAGTTAAATTCACATGTTGTGTTCGATCATGAAATGTGAAGTTGGTTAATCATCCAAGGTACATGTATTTCTCTCTCATTTGAAATGCATCTACGAGGATTTAAGTAATCAATTGTATTATGGATTTATAATTCACTAACAATGCAACTATCTCGGACATATATGGGAAAAACTATTATATTGTAATTTTAATTCATACTGTCGGATTCAGCGTCTCAAGAAACGTTAAACCCACCGGCTATTTCGGAACAAAGACTTTACACACGTCGTTATAATGCCGTTAGATATTATTTCTTGCTTCACCATTTTTGCTTTGCATTTGAGACATTCACTTTTCACTTCTCTTTTTATATCAATGCCATAGGAATTATTGAACAGTTTGATGAATAATTGTGTCAGAAAAATATGAAATAAATTTCAAATAAAATTTGAAATAAATTTCTTTCAAACTGTAATGTAGTGCGGAATTCTCAAAATAAAAACTTTAAATTTATAGTACTTATTTTGAGAATTCCGCCCTACATTACAGTTTGAAAGACATTAGTTCTTCAAGAGTCGTCACTAGTTGAAAGAATTGGTTTGGAAATCCAGAGGGGAATGAGCATGTTTAACTTCCATTCTCTTCCCAAGAACATCCCCATGGATTAATTTTTTATAATAATTATTTAATGTTCGATATCGCAAATTCTATCAATCAAAAAGCTATTACTTTTAATAAAATTCGCGCAATGGTTAATACGATAATATACGAGCGCATACTGTTAAATTACTTTAAGTAAAGGCCAACCTCACACATGAGCATGTGGAAAGGACGATGTATGTAACGGCATAGTAACGACGTGTGTAAAGTCTTTGTTCCGAAATAGCCGGTGGGTTTAACGTTTCTTGAGACGCTAAATCCGGCAGTATGAATTAAAATTACAGCATTATAGTTTTTCCCATATATGTCCGAGATAGTTGCATTGTAAGCGATACTCTATCATTAGATCACTGTTTGCAATGGTGTACTCTGCAATAGTTTTTGTGATGGGTTTGTCACAGTTAATTTTTTATAATTGTTCGAGGTCATGGAATGCCAGGGTTTACCGAGCAATCAATAAATCCTTGACATACAGGACGTACTGTCGTAAGTTCACTTTTATTTGATGTCATCTGTTAATTAAATAATTATTGTTATAACTATCAAGGAACCGGGGGGAAGGTTTTGACCATTATCGAATACTTTTATTTCTGCTTTTACATTAAAATAAAATAATTTTATTGTAACCATAACTATTTATGATAAGGCTCTTTTCAATAAACATAATTGAATGATGAAATTTTTATCAAGTTAACACACCAATGTTTTTTGGGATTCCTTAGTTTAATATTCCTCTCATGCATTTATAAAGTACAATGGTATTTCAAAACATATTGCATATAGACATCAAAAATCGTAATTTTTAGGTTAGGTCAGGAGGTCAAATTTCAAAATCAATGGGTGACGTTGCAGTTTAGCACCTTTTTGCTACAACAAAGCAAAATTCATTGATATTGATGCAGTGATAGTTTCATGTAGAAGTAATTTAAACAGAAAATTACCTCCTACTTTCCACACAGTTTAGTCGACATGAGCAAGGCTGTCATCGCTACTGGCGTCGTCGTCAATTATTTCATTAGTCACCCTCGAAACATCTTCATTTATTGCACCTTGGTTTGCATTTATAAATAGATATTTAAATAGGGGCAGCTTGACAAGATGCTTATGCGGTTCAAAATAAACCATCACAAAAGTGTAGACCTTGGGACAACATAGTAAGTAATCAAAGCGCAAGACATTGATCCCAAAGTTAAAACGGTGATGACCAATATGACGTTTCCAAGTAGGATGATAGCGATTCCGATAACTGCTCCTAAAAAAATTTCACAAAGTTGGCGTTTCGAAGTAAATCAGATAAAAATGTACCTTCAACGCATGTGAATCCGATGAAAGTCACGAACAAAGTTGTTAATACAAATGAAAGGAAAGCAGTGACCGGAAACAAACTCGTGACAACGAGTGTCAAGATTATTATCGCCATTGCCGGGTTCTCTGCGGCATACTTTTTGCTCTTATCCCAGAAGACATGGGAGATCCTGATTGATGCCAATCTCTTGCCTAAAAGTAAATAAAACTTAAATCGTGAACAAGTGAACAAAGTTAACCATTTAAGCACCGAGCGGAGTTTAACATTAGTAATCAGTGTTGTTAAAATAAGTATTAGTTTGCCATTATTTGAATCAAATGTCGCTGTTGTAAATTAAATAAACCTGTACTTGCTTATGGTAAATTAAGGTCTTAATTAAAATTAATGCTCATGGGACTACTGAACTGGGTAGTATACTAAATTTTTTTTCACTACAGGAAATGAAAAATCTGTTGAGAAATCATCCGGTAATGTGTGCTGTGCCATTCGAATTTAGTCTGTATCTCATCAACAATAATTCGTTTTAATTTGCCCATCCTGATTTTGTTATATTTTAATTGGAAAACAGTATAACCTGACTTACTCAAACCATCAAATCGTTCCCGAGTCTGCAACATAATCAGTCCCAGGTCAAGTCTAAATTTCCCGACCGTATTACTCATTCTAATGTCTAACCGCTTTTTTTCTGATTGGATTCCAAATAACCAAAGCAGTTTTCTTTGTGCATAGGTACAAATATTAAAATCAAATACGGAGCAGCTGAAATATTTTAATAATTTCAAAAACTCTGTCAAACAAGTTCTTGATTGCACCAATGCAATAAGCATAATAGAAACAATAACTTCGACCAAACTTTTTCAAAATCATATATTTTTTGTGGATTTTGTACCTACTACTGTTCACTCATGACCCGCGTACGTACTATTACGCATTGTAGTGGTAGTGCAAGAACAAAATCAAACTTATTTATATGTAAAAGCATCTTCAACAATGATGTGATGTGTAATGAGGAAATCTTCTTAAACAAAAACTCTTTATGAAATGAATATGAACAACGTGCAACGTAATATTGGTATGAGCACAGGGTGTGTATTTTTGCATGGAAAAACGTTTTTGGACTGTTTATACATGGGAAAATGGTAAAACCACATAAAAAACTGGGAAAATGGATAAACTATTTCCTAATTCAAAAATTAGGCGGGAGGGGCATTCCTTCGCAATTAAATGCGTTTTTCATGGGCAAAATTCAAGAAAAATTATCAAAATCAGCTTATCGCTCATCAAAAACAAAACTAGCAATTAAAGTAGTTGCCAACTATTATTTTTTGTGTGTTAAGTTAGCCAATTGGTCCATCCTCCTCCTTGCTTATTACCCTTGCATACATTGATGTGATGATGGAATGATCATCAATACAAAATGGACTGACAGTACTGAAATCAGCTATATAGTTCATTTCCTCACTTTCCAAAACACAACTTTGAACACAATGCTCGACAGTTTTCATTTTAAAAACAATAATACGTCTAGATATTTCATCCTGCCTTACTGTATTTATCCTTACCATTACCAGTGGTGATTTACCACAGACCAACTTGATGTGAAAATGGAATGGCTAGTTCCTTACAAAGTTCATTAAATATCAAGTATTCAACTTTTAAAATTAAAATAATTTCTAGTACAATTTAATTATTGTTTTTGAGTTCAGGTGATTTTGATTACATAAATTTGAATTTTAAGGCGGTAAGAATTTATCCATAATTTTTCAATGATGGAAAAAGTTTGGGCCAATAGATTTACCATGTTTTTACATGTTTTATCCATGGAAAAAACCTGGTAATTGTTTATCCATAATCTCACCCTGTATGAGCATAGCGCAAAATAGTTCAGACGCGGTTACAGGTTTTCTACTTAATCGTATTCACCTTAGCTGAAACCTGTTTAGGAGGTTCACGGAAGTCGAAGAAATTTCATCTCTTTCATTCTTGTACAATCTCGATCCTTCGTATACTATTACTTATGCAGCTTCGGCAGCGTTCATTTTTGTTCGTCTTACAATGCAACTTGGTGTATATGTCCCCAATTTTATGGAAATCTGATTTCATAGGGTGAAAAAGCATTTCAAGTAGCATATAACTCCGTCGAATATTTTTAGCACTTCTATTCCAGATCCGAGAAAGTTACTTCGATTTAAAAATTTTATATCAGAGATGGGACATCACATTGGTGTACAACAAATAATTCTTTTAAAAAATGGTTGATTTTGTGCTTCGTATTAATTGCAAATAAATAATTTCGACTTTGGAGTAATCAAAAAGTCAACCTTACCCAAATAACGTTGTTTTTGTACGTTTTGAAGATTTTTCTAAAGCAGCCCACCACTCTACCAATCCCTGATTTATCTTAACATTGGGTTAAACGGGGGATACTATCTGCGAAAATTCGAAAACTATCGAGAAGTGCTAAAAATATTCGACGGATTGAAATGCTCCTTGACATGCTCTTTCACCCTATGAAATCAGAATTCCAAAAAATTAGGGACATATACACCATGTTGCATTGTTAGACTTTTTTTTTGTAAACCCAAACTTGCTGAAAGTGAGAATTTTGGCTGACAATATTATCCTTGCCCAACAGTAATACCTTTCAATCCTGTAGCCACAAATGCTAAGAAAAGTAACTTTGATGAAGTAATCACGCAAGTCTAACTTAAAACAGAAATGCTTGGACCACATCACACTCTACAATTTTAAAGGCAACTATTAGACGGAGTCGCATAATTTTAGTGACAGCATTGAAGCCCTCATACAATTATTTACTGATAACTGTATAGTAACATTGCTAATAAGTTAAGCAACAATGATTAGTTGACGATCAATTTGTAGGTTTGCGTGCAAAGGCTCCACATATGAAGGTTTTTTTACAAAAATGGCATAAAATCCCTCTATTTATGTTTTGCCTGAGTTACCACAAACCGCTTGTCATCCATTACTGAGGAAAGTCAAGTTGTAACCAACTTACATTGAAGTTTCATTTTCATTAGACTCACTGTCAAAATCCGAACAACTATTTATGTTACTTATTTTTGTCGAAAGTGAAGCGTTTATTAACGACCGAAATCTCAATTTTCAATTTGTTGTTAATTTCCGTTCACTTAAACTCGCGTAAAAATCTCTGGTATTTCCAAACAATTAATGCAATTATGCAAGATTGGAACAGAATTAGTAGCAGTCATGTTGATTTAAATGTAGATAAACTAAAGTATGCAAATGTGATTTAATTCGTGTTATATGGAACAAATTCCACGACTTTAGTACTAGCATGCGAATTTTATTGAAAAACTAAAACTCATTTTCATACAATAAGTAAAAGCCGCAACAAAGATCTCAGATAAGCATTCAGCAGCATCATGAAAAACATCCAGCTGCACTACAGCTTACATACATTTTTGCATGCGTTCATTTTCTCATTGCGGGAGGAAACTGAAATGTGAAGACTTTTTACTCTGCAACTTTAGTGCCTAGCATTCTTAAGCAGTATCAAAATGAGTATAAACTGCTTGCATGTGAATGGATATAGAAAGTAAAAACATGAGAGGATTTTTTACTATTGCATTGCATAATATGTACTTGACAGAATGGGGAAGCTCAAGTTGGTTTGTTTCAGGTGATAATAAAAACAAGAAGTAATTCTACATGTATACTCTCATGATGAGAGTGGCTGTTGGCATTAGGAAATGCTTTTTCTGTCAAATTTTTTGCTCTAAAAAATACGCAAACATATTCACATGTTTCCTGTTCATCACTTATTAAAAGTACATAATTTGCATAACAAATTGTGACAGTGAGCTCAGCGTTCAAGAAATCCTGAACTTGGAGTTCAATGTTGTCGGAAACAAATCAAATGACAAAAAAATGAAGATTATTAGAAATATTTGACCTACTATACTGAAATCTGTTATTGTGATATTTGTTTTACTGTTTTGTGTTCCTAAATTTGAGGCAAATAAAAAATAGCGTACTCTACTAAGTACAAAGTATTCCATTACAATTTGTGAACGTGTCAAATATTGTGGCTTTTTTATTGTGAGTCCAGTCGCAAGAATAACAGCAACTCACTTAGTCACCTATTTTGTGTTTCGCAATTTTGTACAACTGACTGATCCATGACGATTTAAAATCTGTGTGCATTATATCCAATCTAAAACACATAGTTGAGTTTTTCCTTAGATGAAGAGGTGGATGATTGAGTTGACGCAGTATTAACACCATTACACGATTGTCATATTAAAGTAGTATAACCGTCATCAACGACAACTATTTTTAATCTCTAAATAATTTACTGTAGACAGCAGGTCAAAGATATAAATTTCTAAGAAAAATATGACACTTTGAGTAGCAAATTTTGCAAGATGAAACATGCTTAATTGGAATTACGCAGCTTTAATGCCGGGTTGACGCAAGGGTTATCCAATTATATACCGCATCAATTAATTTTCATCGACGATGGCTGACTTTAAGTACAAAGAAATCGATCGAGATGAAAGAGAAATCTTTCCAAAATATCTTGGAACCAAAATTTGTGGAGGGGATGTACTGGACCGATGTGTAAACTATGAATGCGTTGCTTCCTCTGCGGGGAAAAATTCATCGCGTATGAGAACCTATCAGACGCAAATGGAAATTCTGCTAAAACAAATGCAGAATACTCGACCTTCTCCTCCTCCATAGGAAAACACTCATTTCGGAATCCATTGATGCAACAACCGTACAACAGGCCGTAGGCAGGACTTCATGGTCGAATTGTTTGTGAGATTGGTCTCAGCTCGGACGGCAGTACGAGATGGCAAGCGATATGAGAGGCAAAGGTGATATTACCTAGCTAAGCGAGTACTGTGATTGACGTGACCGTTTGTCCAACTGTCTGTCCGACCGATAACTCTCGAACGAGGTCATTGATTGACCTCAAATTCGAAACAAAGGTTTCTTGCTTACTGAGGACGACACCTATAGTTTTTTCAGAATTTGAGACCCACTATTAACGGCAGAGTGAACGGTTGGAATTTTTTTAAAATAAAACATGGACTGAGATAGCCTATTGGGAAGACCTTAAAAACTAAGCCTGTCTGTGCGTTTGAAATTTCAAAATTTTTTAACGGTCAACAGCAAAAGACTAAACATTTTTTTACGTGGANTAAGCCTGTCTGTGCGTTTGAAATTTCAAAATTTTTTAACGGTCAACAGCAAAAGACTAAACATTTTTTTACGTGGAACAAAGACCTTGTGATAGCTTCTTCAAAAGCCTTTTAAAAACTAAATAAGACTATTGCAATAAATTGTTTATATTTCATAATTGTAACCTGCAATCGGTTATTAAAACCATTTGCATGTATACTGTTAAGATGTCGACATGAAGCATGCGTCTTATGACAATTTATGGGACATGATGGACAATAATGTCAAGGTGACATTATAACAGGACAAAAAAACGTCATTTAACACTTTACTCAGCTTCGTCATTATTGCCGTTTTAACTGAACTAGTTTTAAATTGATTTTATAAATATTAAAACGATCAAAACTTTTCGTAATATAATTATTTTCATTGCAGGAGCTGCAACGATTTGATCGTGGAACTCGCGATCTTTCACAATAAAATGTTCTCAAGAAGAAATGGATCAACGAAAAATGCTTGAGTCCACTAATTACTTTATGTCCCAACGTGAATAAGAATTGCGAGAGGAATCTCTGCGTCTCTGGGAATCATTGCTCACGGGAGTTCACTGCAAGTCCAAACTTGCGCTAAAACGGCTAGGCTTCACTTTCGTGGGACTTGACTAATTGTCAACAATTGTTACACTTATTTGTGAACAGTTGCGTCTGTCCAATTACTGCCTAGAGTATGTTAAGAGCTTCATATATATATAAAAAGAATTTGAGAAAATGCGGACTGTATGTTTCTCGTTTCATAATAAAATGGTGTAAAAATAAGATTTTTTCGTCTGCCGAAATGTTTACTAAAAAGAGTTACTAGGACCAACAATCAGCGGAAATCTCAGACTCATTGTTGCAACACCAAACTATCCAAAAAAGGAATTCAGTTCTAAATACTCACTTTGATTCGAAAAATGTGAACCAAATACATAAAACTGCAAAAAAATGCTGGGTCGTACTCGCACGGCAAATTTTCTTGTTTTCTTCCCATCATTCATTTTGGAATGCAGAGGGAAAGCACAAACACAATATATCGATCCATTTCTTTCTCCTTCCCAAAGCTTAATGCTACTCCTGTTTCTCATCCTTGTTTACATCTTACTGGATTTACGCTCATTTCCATTAACGCAGCTGCATATATGGATGGGTAACCCCATAACTTGGGAGGTTCTAAACGGTACACAATTAAACTGGGATTTAAAAAATGGGGTAAAAACTTCGAAATGGTATCCAGAAAAAATGGATTTTATTTGGAAATTGAGAAGGCGTAAAGTGTCATTATTACCATAAAAATTGGAGAAAACTTGTGACTCCTGAAAAAAGCTATTGAAGTGAAAGCACTTAAGAAATACAAAAAATCTGTGCATGATGGATCCCAACATACAGGTCAGAACAAAAATATTTTTTTTAATTTATGTTTTGTTGAGTTCGAATCAATATCACTGTTTTGCCTTATTTGTCAAATCCGTGTAGACATTAATTTTATTTGTTCCTTGAAATAAAAAATGTTGTGACTGTCATTGTCCAGGAACCAACGGTGCTGCCACACCCAACATTTAACCCAGCCAATGATGCGAAACGCATAAGGGAAGCACTTCGAGATCCGCATAAGGAGGCGAGCACAATCGTAGACATTCTGACAAGTCGAGTGGCATCACAAAGGCAAGAGGTTGTAACAGTCTACAATGCCGAATTCAGTAAAGTGAGTCGTACAAATAAACTTATCGTTTCTCTTCTTTTTCTTAAATAATGTAAAATTCTTCTGTTAATCCAGTTTGCTAGATGTCATTTTTATTCAGGTTAGTCATTTTCGTCGTTTTTCTGCTTATTTTGTAGGATCTTTACCAAGAAGTCAAGTCGATTTACAGTGGAAAATTTTCGAAAGTGATCCGAGTAATGCTGAAGCCCACTTTTGAATACCTCGCAAAAGAAGTAAAAAACGCAATGGCTGGTCTGGGTACGGATGAGGATCTCTTGACTGAGGTGAGACAAAATTTTTTTTCCTTAAACCTTTAAAAAGCTAGTGCCATGTGAATTACAGCTGTGGGAATGTCATTTTATTTTTGTCCACAACAATAAAACAATCAATGATTGATATTACTGCGCTTTAGGTGAAAGGTTTTATTAAAACGAAATATGTAGTTTTTGTGCATCACCCGAAAGGTGTCCTTAATGTGATTAAAATAATGTAATCATATTAGCAAAGAACTATCATCTATGAAATCAGGAATGCTTAGACTCCCATGAAAGCTGATTATATGCCGCGCGTTCACCAGTTCTATATAATTACTACATCAAGTTCAGCTCGAAGCTACGTAACTTCACAGTTTGTAACAGCTTTATATTTTTGAAACAGGTGCTTTGTACACGCTCAAATGAAAATGTCCAGTTGATAGCAGCAGCGTTCAAGAGTCAGTTTGGGAAAACAATTGAAGAGGAACTCGAAAGTGAGCGGAAAGTATCTGCGGAGTACAAAGAGCTCATTGGAATGCTCATAAGCGTAAGTTTTTGTTAATGTCTAGTGGTTGGGATGGCAATGATGAGATCTGTTAATCCAATGATGAAAATGTTCTATGCCACAGTAGCAGTGCTAGCATAATTACAACTTCTTTCTCGGAATGATTTCAATTAAGAAAGAAAATCAGTGTTCGCATTCTATTCTTTTTTCAGGGAATTCGCAATGAACGACAAGAATGTGATCCTGACAAAGCCAGGAAACGTGCTGAAAATATATACAACGCAGGTATAAAATTCATCCTTTCTCTTCTCAAGAGCATGCGAAATATTTACAGATGCTGAGTATTTCCTTTTAAAAGGCCCTCATCAATTTAAATTATAGGACAAAATTTAACAAATGAATTTTCCCACGACCATTTCACCTTTTGTAATTACAGAGAGAAACTTTTGGAGTACAGAGACGAAAATTTTTATGCGACTCCTAACGCACGAGCCTTACCCTCAGCTACGTCTCATTTTTGACGAGTACAGGAATTTATCAGGACAAAGCATGGAGGAAGCTATAAATTCGGAGTTCAGTGGAGACTTAAAAATGGCCTTGTTAACCATCGGTAACAAAACTGAAATCAATCTTTTAGGCACATTTAAGCACGTGTTATTTGCAAGTTTATGATATCACGAAAATATTTTAAAATTTTTGGATTCCCTTTACAGTCCAATGCGCCATAAACCGGAGTCAGTACTACGCTGAGAAGCTGGAATCAGCAATGGGCCGCTTGAGATTTGATGACCACACTGTAATTAGGATAATCGTGACTCGGAGTGAGATTGACCTTGGGTCTATCAAAAACGAGTACCTCAAGATCTACCACAAGACGGTGTATCATCAAATCCAATTGAATACCAGTGGCGATTACCGGAATGCTCTACTCTCCCTCCTTGGCAAACCTTAAGGCGTTGATGCTAAATTCGGGAAGGGTATTGCTGAAGTTTAAATACGTGGAATATAAATGGGAAAAAGTTGCATGTAACGGAAAATGCTAAAGAAAAGGGTTGACAATGTGTGGAAAAGCAATAAAATACAGCTGTAACCGTTAATGCGTAATAAGCGCATGTACTCAAATACGTTACATATTTAATATGATGAAAAACTCTGCATAGCGTGTTTTGACGCAATTACAATTACGCAATGCTGAATACTAATTGGACTCTCTCAATTCTACCTATATGTAATTGGCCAAGCCTTCAAG
>JAHZMX010005010.1:0-10568 GCA_027743895.1 Seira musarum
ATACAAAACTGATACCAAAAGGATATATACCCTGTCACAATGGTGTCATGATATTGATGCGGTAATGACAGTGTCAAGATAATTGTACACAAATGATACCAGTATACTGGTGTCGATTTGGCGTAAGAAAAACCGGCGTTTTGATACAAAATTGACGCTTAACTCATGGTATCAATTTGATACCATTTTGACAGAAAAATGTTTGCTGGGACAAATTGTGCTTTTAAGTACCGGTTTCCAAACTCCGTATAATTGTTCCGTAAACAGCTTCGGAATCTCTTGTCCATGATTACTTTTGTAGTCGATTCCGAATGACATTTCCAGACTTTCGATCAACTTTTGAAGTTTGGATTTTGTAGCGAGGCCGCTGTGGAGTGTCCAGCTGGAGCTCTCCCTAATCATTTCTTCACAGCTTGTCCTTACAAGTAATTTTGATAGACGTGATCCAAAGCATTCGCAATCAATTTTAAATTGATGTTGTGCTTTTTGGGTGGAAAAACAATTCCTCAGGTCCAACTCAAATGCACGTTTCCACACCACTGCGTCTTCTCCTCTTACATTACTTCCTGCAATCATCTTTCTTGGTTTCCGAGGTGCACGTCCTTCAACAGTTCTTCGCGGTAATGGGGGCCGGGTGCGCCCTGTAGTTAGTGATAATGTGTTTATCGCCATTATAACAACCTTTTGAAGCTTCTCAGTGGCTTCCTGATATTACTGGATTGGAGAATTGATTGGCCTTTCCAGTTTGAAGGGCCATTTCCACTTGCTCAACGTAACCGTCAAGAAAATAACCATCTTCCTCCCAGTGGGTGCGCCGGTCGTATTCCTTCACCATGTCCAACTTGTTTAAATTCCCATTCCAAGAATTTTTTAGCTGCTCGCACGTTTCCAAAATCTTGTCTTCCAATTTAAGAAATCTTCTTTTCTCGGCCTCAGATACGGAATTAGATCCGCCTGAGGTAGAGGCGACTGGAACTGTTATGTCAGTTTGGTTCTCTTCAATTTCAATTACAGGTTGCACCCGCCCCATTTTCCCCTCCAGCTTGGAGACCTGTTCCTGGACAATTTCAGAGTTCCATTGAAGGCATTGCTCAGAAAAGAATTTGATTATTCGCGTTTTCTCATCTTCAAAAAGCTTTTTACGTTGCCCCAATCCCATGTCAGGATTCAATGACAATTGATCCTCCATCCACAATTTGTACTCCTGACAAAGGAAGTCCATCATTTTCCCGATGAGGAGATAAATTTCTTCTTTGTGATGCGCATTGGTTTTGAGAAACTTCTCTGTGATTTTCTCTATCCCTGTTTCAAGGTCGGTGACTATGGTGCCCATATTTCCTTGGAACGTCGTAATCAACGAAAAGTATTCATCAAAGACTTTTTTCTTTCTAATTTCGCAACCTCGTTTATTTTATCTTCATTGTAGAATTCTCGCAGACGTTGTGGAGGAAAAGATGAGTTCATACACGTTTCGAACTTTTTTAGCGCCTCTGCAACAAGATCTTCCGTCATGGAAGTTGATGTTGATATGGGTCCATGGCTTCTTTTCATTTTGACACAAGAAGAAATGAAACGAAAACACTTTAGAGGAATGAATAAAATTATTTGACAATGCACAGAAATAATTACGGACCGTTCGCTTGGCTTGATAGAGTGTGAATGAAACGTCTGTCCGCAAAAATATATTTCTTTTTATATTAGTTGTATCGATCATTCATTCAAAAATATTCTTTTCGGAAAAAAACCAGCTTATTTTTTAAAGCCTTCTTGTATGCGATACCTTTCATAGCAAAAGGTTCCGCATTTTTGTTAGGTACGAAGTGTAAAGCATGACTTCAAAGTGGTAGCTTCAGTTTCTTGAGTACTTTTTATATACTTGATCTACTAGCTTCTTTCAAGCGAAAAGAAATTTAAAGCAAACCACAATCAGGAAGATGACATATGATGAGTCATAATACCCACATTGAGCACCACCTATTTCTTCTTCTTCTTCTCTAAAAATCTTAATTCCCACAAAATTGATCCAAAGTCCTTCTAGGTAGCTGGCTTTTCACTAGTCGGAAAAATAAAAGCCGGTTTACATAGGCTGACACTCGATTTCTTGGAAATAAGTCATGACACACTGGGCGTTACATAGATATTTTCGAAATATCTATATTTTCAAATTCTTACAGGTAAACTAATTCTTTGAAATAAAAAAATGCATATTAACGATGGAACATCCTAGATTGTTTATTGGGGATTCAGTTGCTGAATCTTGCAAAATTTGCAGCATTGTAGCTAACATTATTGTGTGCCAAGTGAATTGACTTAACGCTCCGTTTATTATGAGAAATTATTTTTTTCTTAGATATTTACAAATTTTCTTATGGAGACTAACATGGGCACCTATTAAAAAATCAGGGCATAGTGAAGCTCAAGACGAAAATCATAAGTACAGGATGGAAATCTTAAGAGTTGATCGAAAATCGGACGGGATATGTTGCATAAAAAAAAGTTCCACAAGCCTTTTAAGAAACGTTGGGCACCATACCGAGCCCACGAAAAAAATATATTATTGAACTGTGGAAAAACATCCGAGGCTGAGGTCTGTGTCCGTTTGGATTGAACTACGTTTGCATTGGGAAAATTGATGAGGATGACAAGAACAGTATTTGTACTAATTTTACGGCTGAACATGGGATTTGAGCTTGATGATATGATGCAGTCTTATGTATAGCAATTTTACTACCTTTTTTAACATTTGATCACGAATGAAAATTAAATGGAAATTATTCCTCAATTCTAAAATATGTGTAAATTAGAATACCATAAAAGATTTAATTATGTTTACAACTATATCAAGCTATTTCAATCATTTTTTAAAATTCATTCATTATTTATGTTGTTTTCCAGAAAATGATTGCACAAAAGTTACAACCTACAAAAGCATCCAACTTTGGCGTTGTGAAATTACGAGGAAAAAAATACCAGTCCAATTACAAAAATTAACACTCACGATTGCGTATCCGTGTTCGAGTAAGTTGGAGCAATCATCAGATAAGATGGAGCAAGATAAGAACGAGTTTGATGCGCGAAAAAAATCTCTCTAGAATTTTACTTTCAATCGGACAGGAATTCAAAAGATTTACAAACCAGAAGTGGTTTTCAAAATTTAAAACTGGCTACATAAAAAACACTGCAGAAATAAATCCTTTCATTCCATAAAGTTTAAACTCTTAGCAGACTATGTCTACAGAACTTATTTTATTAATTTGATTTTAACAACCATCTGAAATGTCCACGTCAAAAGTAATAATTAATAATTCATTTCATTTTAATTATACAGCATTTATTTAGTTTTAGTAAGAAAGAATGAAAGTAATTACACGACTTTTGACACAGACGACAAAGTGCCTTGTCGCAAATTCTGCCAATCTTCCTGTTCTGGGCCTGATCCATTGTTTTTCCCTTAAGCCTTATTCTGAGTCTGAAGCTTGACCTGAAGACGATCCATCATCCATCCCCGCATCCGACTTTACTTTCCAGTTCCGCTAAAAATTAAAATTAAAGTAGTTCACATCAAATATAAAATAAATGTTTCACCAACATGACCCGTTCCACAAAAAATCGATTGAAGTAACAATTTCACTAACCGGTTTCCAAACTTCGAACAATCGTTCCAGGAACAGCTTCGGAGGTCCCCGAATACTTTTATAGCCTACTCCAAGTGATAACTCCAGACTTCTGACTAACTCCTGATGTTCCCGTGTTGAAGAAAAGCTCTCAGGTTTCCATTTGGAACTTTGGCGAATAAGTGCTTCGCAGCTTTTCTTCAAAATCATTTTAGACAGCCAGAATTGGTAACCTTCGCAATCAATTTTAAATTGATTTGATGCTCTATGGCTGGGAAGACAATTCCTCATGTCCAACTCAAACGCACGTTCCCACATCAACGCGTCATTTCCATTCACATACGTGGGAGCAATCTGCCTTCTTTTGCATGCTTTCCGAGCTGCCTTTCCTCCTGTATTTTTCCTTCCTGTGTCTCGAGTCCGGTTCTCAGTAAAAGATAACACCTCTATCGCAACTGCAAGAACTTGATTAAGCTTGTCATGGACTACTTGATATTCCGAGTGCGAGAATTGATTGTCACTTCCATCTTGAAGGGTCTCTTCCACTTGCTCAACGCACTCGTCAAGGTGAGAACCAAGTCTTTCCCAGCACCTATTTTTGCCTTCCCTTTCCAGATTCNTCACATACGTGGGAGCAATCTGCCTTCTTTTGCATGCTTTCCGAGCTGCCTTTCCTCCTGTATTTTTCCTTCCTGTGTCTCGAGTCCGGTTCTCAGTAAAAGATAACACCTCTATCGCAACTGCAAGAACTTGATTAAGCTTGTCATGGACTACTTGATATTCCGAGTGCGAGAATTGATTGTCACTTCCATCTTGAAGGGTCTCTTCCACTTGCTCAACGCACTCGTCAAGGTGAGAACCAAGTCTTTCCCAGCACCTATTTTTGCCTTCCCTTTCCAGATTCTTGGATTCCTTATTCCAGGAATATTCGAGATCTTCGCAAATTTCCAAAATCCTTCCTTCCATTTTTGCAAACTTCTCTTTCTCAGCCATGGGAACAGAGCAAGATCCACCGGAAGTAGCGGTTGACGAGGACGAAGTGGCCCTGCCAAGTTGGTTCCCTTCAAATACGCGTTGAATCCTGGTCACTTCCTCCTCCAGTTTGGAAACCTGTTCCTGGACAACTTCAGCATTCCATTGATGACATTGCTGAGAGAAGAAATTGATGATTCGAGTTTTCTCATCTTCTGAAAGCTTTGTAAGTTGCCCGGGTCCCGTGTCGGGGTTCATCGACAACTGAGTCTCCAACGACTCCAAACATAATTTGTACTCTTCACAAAGGAAGTCCATCATTTTCCGAAGGAGAAGGTGAATCTCCTCCTTGTGGTGCCCGTTGGTCTTTTGTAGGTCCTCAGTAACTCTTTCTATTCCTGCATCAAGTTGGGTGACCATTTCCCCCATATCTTTTCCTCGGAATGTGATAACCAATGGATAGAATTCGTCAAAGACCTTCTTCCTTTCTATTTGCGCAACTTCCTTTATCTTATCTTCACTGTAGAATTCACGAAGACGTAGTGGTGGAAGGGATGAGTTCATTCCATTTTGGAATTTTTGTAGAGCTTCTGCAACATGATGATTATCCACTGCGGGGGTCGAGGTCGGAATCGGAATGGTCTTGGAAGGTTTTACGGATTCACTCTTATTCCTTTTCATTTTCACCGTGCCTGAAGTAGGAAACCAATCAAAATGGAATTCTTTAAAAAAAATCCGATTCTTAACGAAAAAAGCCATATTAAAATTGCAATTACAATTACATGGCAATTAAAAAATATGTGATTACACACTAACGGCGACACTGACCGTTTCAAAAACTGCAAAAAAATGTCAGGGGTCCTTCAGTGCTCAGTCCACACGCCCGGGACTCTAGGCTGGAGTGGCGTCCTTTGAATAGAATAATATCATTAAAACGATTAACAGAAATAAATTACCATGAGAAGCAAGCTTTTATGAACGAACGACAATCTAATTAGACTACAATTAACTGATTACTGCCTTTATTTCTGGGGGATTGATATTTGTGTTGTCAACACAATGTTGAAATTGTTACTGCAACAAAACGCACACGTGTGTCCAGAGAAGAGAGTGTGAATGAAAAAGAATGTAAACAAGAAAGTGGACTCATTCAAAATCAGTTCTGGTCCGTCTGCTCCTAATCGTCTTGGTCTCCTTTCTTTGTGCCGCTGGCTTGGCGTGCTTTATGTCCCCGTTCCATTTTAGTCTTTTACTAGACTTGATACTTGTATACTTAATATTTCAGGATAAGATAATATAAAATTCCATGTAGTGTCGCCTCTAACTTAATCCTGTAAATCAATTTCATGCCAGGAAAAACGACAATTTTTTTGTTTATTCATGATGGATACAGAAGCTCTGAACTTCGGGCTCCTTGTGTAACCTTTTCTTTAAATTATAAATGCAATGGAATTCTTCATCGTGTCATTATCATGTAAAATAGATTTAGGTTCACAATCCTATTAACTACCCATTCTATAACTCTAAACCTCGAGTTTAACCATCTTCATACCTTTGCAGTAATCCGAAACACCTTTTGCAAGATCTTGCATTACTTGACCCTTTTTACTCATTAAAATGCAGCAATCAGAATCGGAGTCATACAAAGCACCCTCAAGGTCTGAATGAATGTGGTTAGGAGCAGGTGCGGCTACTTTTGGGATTTTCTGATTGTAAAAATGATACTTTCAGGCATTTTGTAAATGTTTTAACCTCTTTCATGGTACAAAAAACCTTTTTAACTAATCCTTAATTCAGACTAGATATTTTAGGATCCTGCACAGACCCTTTGACACATCCATCCCAACTCGGCATCTTTCATTCTGCTACTTATTCCAAATGAAGAGTAATTGACAAAGGCGATAAAAAAATGGAATGTCTTTTCTTAAACTTAATCGGGTTTTGTTTTGGAATTAAGACAGACAAAACATTGTGGGAATTACACGGCCAGGGTTTAGTTCACATTTATTCACAATCACAAATCAGAAGTGTTTTTTAAAGACTCAAAACTAACCATAAGTAAAGGAATATTACAGCAATAAAACCACTCTGTAATCGTTACGGTTAGTTATATACGTAATTGATCGTGGGCACAGAACTAACTTTATTAAATTGACTTAGACAACCACCTGACTGAATTATCAAGGCCGAAGGTATGCAATAATTTACAATCGCTTTAATTAAGTGTAATTAATTGGATTTTGGGTAAAAAAGAATGAAAATGAAAGTATTTAGAACAGTGACCAACTCCGTTATTGAATATATATTCCTTTATCTACGAACTTGGTAGCAAAAAAAACAGCGAATCACACGACTGTCTTGCAATCTTCCTGCCCGCTTCAAGTTCATTTTTATTCTCTGAATCCTCACTGGCTGATGCATCTTCGTCCTCTGAGCCTTGATCTGAAGATGATCCATTATCCACCTCGACATCCGACTCTACTTCCGGTTTTTTCTAAATTCAAATCGTAAATGTTTTATGTTTTCGGAAAAAATATAATAGGCATATGCATTACAAACTGCAGCACCGTTACAATAGGTAAAAAATTCACTTACAGGTTTCCAAGCATCGTATAATCGTTCCGTGAACAGCTTCGGAGGTCCACGAACACTTTTGTAGTCAACTCCGAATGAGAACTCCAGGTCTTTGATCAACTCCTGAAGTTTCCGTCTTGAAGAGAAGCCCTCACCCTCGACTTCCCATTCAGAAGTTTCACGAATGATTTTTTTACAGCTTTTCTTTACAATCATTTTAGACAGACAGAGTTCATAGCCTTGGTAATCAGTTTTAAATTGGTGTAATACTCGTTGGGTGGGAAAACAATTCCTCAGATCCAGCTCAAAAGCACCTTTCCACATCAATGCGTCACCTCCGTTGACATAAGTGGCTGCAATTTTCTTTCTTGGTTTCCGAGGCGCTCTTCCTCCTGTGCTTTTTCGGGCTGTGATTCGAGTCCGACCATTTGTAAGAGATAACGCTTTTGTCGCCATCGCAAGAATGTGTTTAAGCCTATCATGGGTAACTTGATATTCTGGATTGGAGAGTCGACTATTCTTTCCATTTTGAAGGGCCCTTTTCACTTGCTCAATGTACCCGTCTATGTAATAACCTTCTTCCTCCGGAAGCCCTCCGTAGCTGTTAACCTTGCCCTTGTCTAACCGTTCAAAACCCCAATTCCATGACTTTTTGAGTTCCTCGCATGTTTTCAAAATCAATCCTTCCATCTGAGCAAACTTTTCTTTCTCAGCCATTGGGACAGATACAGCTTCATCGGAAGCACAAGCGGACGAAGTAGCCCTGCCAAGGTGGTTCTCTTCCACAAATCGATGAATCCTGCTCACTTCTTCCTCCAGTTTGGAAAGCTGCTCCTGGACAACCTCCACATTCCATTGATTACAATGGTTAGTGAAGAACTTGATGATTCGTGTTTTTTCATCCTGCAAAAGCTTTTTACGTTGCCTCGACCCCATGTCTGGATTCAACGACAGCTGAGCCTCCATAAACAATTCGTACTCCTCACAAAGAAAATCCATCATTTTCCCGATTAGAAGAAGAACCTCCTCATTGTTGTGCCGGTTGGCCTGTAGTAGCTCCTCTGTAACTCTTTCGATCCCTGTGTCAAGTTGGGTGACCATTTCACCCATATCTTTACCACGGAATGTCATAATCAAAGGATTGTATTCATCAAAGACCTTCTTTCTCTCCACCTGCGCAACTTCCTGTATCTTATCTTCATTGTAGAACTCCCGAAGACGTAGTGGAGGAAAAGATGAGTTCATCCTCTTTTTGAATTTTTGCAAAGCCTCTGCAACAAGATCCTCCGCCTTGGATGTGGTCTTGGAAGTTGATACGGATTCATACTTTCTCTTCATTTCGAGGACAACTGAAACGAACAATCAGACAACGAACTAATTGTAAGTAAAATGCATTGCAAATTACTATGATAATAACATAAGTACAATACTAACGTCGGAGGCCCTTTTTCAAAACTCGAAAATAAAAATGTCTGCGATACTCGGATACTTCAGTCTGAAACTTGAACTCCCGATCGAAATGGTGACCTGTGAATAGAAAAATATGGAGACGATTCACGTAAATAAAATAACCCATTAAAAGAAACAACGACTTTTAAGGAATAACTGACTAAATCGCAGTTAACAGTAAACTTGTTACTCGCCTTTATTCTTGCGATTGACGTGGTATTTTTGTTAAAACTGCTACTGCAACAATTCCAATTGCAAACTGGTTCGGTTGGGAATGTTGGGATTGGGAATAAAATTGCCGTTCAGAAATATTACCGTGGCTCATGGTCGTCTGTCAAGAAAGGAGAGTGAAGTGAAGTGTGAATGAAAAAATGTAAACAAGGAAGTGCTGTACTTCTTTTCCCGCTGACTCATTCAAAATCAAGGAAGGAGGAGATCGTCTTGATCTACTTTGTTTGTGCTAGCTTGTTGGCGTGCTTCGTTCGTGTTCCAGTTTCGTTCCATTCAGACTGCATCTTGAATCTTGACTTGATAAAATATTCCACATTCCACAATCAATCGTCTCTACAAAATTATATCGAATCTCGGCGACCTAAAAACATGATATCCTTTTCCTTCTTGCCATTTTCCTCAATAATTATAATTGGACAACTAAAACACCAATCGCGCATTTGGTAGACAATTTAATCTTCTTAACTGGCTCATCTTTCTTTGCTTTGTTTAAAATCATTCTTAAAAATCTCGAGCTCCCTGACCAACCTTTTGGAATACAAATGTAATGGACTTCTTTTCATAATAATCTAAATTGACTTAGGCTCACAATCCTCTTTAGTTACCCATTCTACTCTAAAGCCTCGAGCTTAAAACTATTTTCGAGCCTCAGCACATTTCACGATAGTTTCACGACGCATTATTCTCAACCTCATCCCTTTTTACTCATTCTTAAAATGCAACAGTTAGATTCTAAGTCATAAAACACTATTCAGGGTCTCACTGTGATTGTTATTGTGGTTAGGTTAGTAGGAGCGGCTATTTTTGTGGTTGTAAAACTTGATACGAGTCGTGAGGCGTACTCCAAGCTAGCCATTCCGTAAAATGTTTGAACCCTTCCCTAATTTTTCCTATTTAGGAACCATTAGGGAAAGGGTTTAAACCTTTACAACTAATCCTCCTCAGATCCCATGAATGAATAGAGACATTGTTAAGTGCAGGAACAGCGATTTTTTATCATTTTTTTCTATCGCATTGAAAAAAAGAAAAACAAACAAACCGGACACAGATTGGATTATTGGTCTAGAGTCTAAACTCTAAAGTTCACTAGAATGGAACGATGGAAGTATGGCAAGCAGTGAGAAAAATAAGCGGCACCCCATTCACTTATTATTTTATTTTTATTTGTTCAAGACACATTTGCATCACTTTCCCGTAATCTTATTTAAACCATCTCAGCTAAAACTAAAAACTACCTATGTGTCTTTGAACCTTCCACCAATCGACCCGTCAAAGGATACAAGAAGAGAAAAGTAATAGTTATTGTAATTGTGTACACTTGAATTAGAACGGTAGAAGAGACACAATAATAATTTTAAATGTCAATTAATTACAATTTAGAGAAAACGAATGAAAGTTAGAACGAAATTCCTCGTCACATCACATCTCGATTAATCTACAAATCGCCAGAAAAACAATCAAATCTTTCTTCTCTGACTGAATCCTCACTTTGAGCCGTGACCTTGACCTGAAGACGATCCGTGATTCACCTTTGGATCTGGTTCTGTCCCCACTTCCGACTTCCTCTAAATTAAAATTAAAATGTTTTCAGATAAAATACATCATTGATTTCATGTCCATAGCAATTAAGATCATTATAAAATTTTGCACATCGGTAATGTACCGGTTTCCAGACTCTGTATAATCGTTCCATAAACAGCTCTGGAGGCCCTCGATTGCTTTTATAGT